>CAKAKR010065886.1:0-17798 GCA_916700685.1 Adelosebastes latens
AATATCTAGTGAATGTACAGTGGACATTTGTGCAGAAATAAATGCTGCAGCTCCTCCAGACCAACAGAGGTTTCCCGTGTCTTGTGAAGTGACGGGGCCTCGCAGCGAGTTACTTTATCGTCTCGTTACCGACCGGGTGCCGGTGTCTCCCTGCTCTCTCCGGCTGCGGGTGGAGAGAGCAGGAAGACACGCTGCAGAGCCCCGCTGCCTCAGCCTGCGCTGAGGCAGGAAAAGCCAACACTAGGATCAGCATTGATTCATGGAGAGACCTTCGTCTGGTCAGCTAACATTACTGCCAAGCAGCTGAAATATAGAGTGATATTGTGCTTTTAGCTGACGTGTGTCGCCTCACTGTTTTGAGCGATGCTCGTTCAGGTATATTTAGAGCGAGCAGGCGCGAGCTCGACGCTGACTTTCGTTGATTTCACGGCCACAGGTGTCGCTGTTAACAAGCATTTCTGAAAGTTACAAATAGTCCCTTTAAAGCAACGCACCATTCGGCCGTCAATAGCAGCCGCCGTCGCTGTTTAATTCTACATTATGGATAAATTGAAAACATCTTTCTTAGGAGGTGTGATTCTGTTTTGGACAGGAATCTTTACTTGAATTGTACAACATTGAGTTTGTCTCTGTACTCATTTTCTATGTGTTATAAATAACAAAAAACATAGGACGTAACTTTTTTGACTATTCAACCGCAGCCCGAGAGTCGGTTGAAAACTCTGAAAGTACTCTGAAGTAAACAGTACTAATACCGCGGTGTAGAGGTAGACTGTTACAAGTAAAAGCCCTGCATTCGAAAATCTTACTTCCATAAAAATAAAAATGTATTATCATCAAATACACTTAAGTATAAATACCAAAGTAAAAGTACTTATTATGCTAATTCATATATATATATTGAATTATAATTATTGACGCATTAAAGGGACTGTTTGTAACTTTTTAAGCGTATAAATGTAGCGGGTCGGGACACATGCGCGCTCGCGTGTGGCTGGAGTCTCTGCTCCTCTGCCTGCTTGCCTTCACTCAGACAGAGCGCGTGTTCTCGCTGTCTCGCTCCACCTCTAGATGTGAACACGCGCTCACTACACACTGCAGAAGAGTTAGTTTAGCTCTGATGGTACGTGTCCACAGGGGCGTTTTTTATCGCGAGGGGACGTGCCGCTTCCCAACATTGGACGCTTGGTGGGCTGTCCCTAGAAATAAGGCACTCGGCTCCTGATTGGACGAACGCTTTCCCACCGTTGGCTGCTGCTCCCAGCTTTCAAACCGGAACCAGTATAGAGGCTCGTTTGGAAACTTTCTTCTCTTATTTCACGTAAATAGTTCACTGAAATGTGTTTCTGAAAACATTTGAGGTGAGAAATAATCCATGCAGTTGCTGAATCTGTCTTTATTTTGTATCGACAACGTTTATTTTAAAAGATCCTCGGGAGTTTCGAGAGGCGGCGGGTCGCGTCGGACGCCCGTGATTTGCATAAAGTAGACGAGCCCTCAACTTTATGCAAATGAGGAGCGGGCGTTGTGACGCCTAGTCTCTCGAATCGCGACGCCACGCTACCAGAATGCATTGCGCGGCTGCTTACATAGACAATGAATGGGGGGCGTTGAAAGCACGGAGCCTGTGGACACGTACCGTGAGAATATCTAGTGAATGTACAGTGGACGTTGGTGCAGAAATAACTGCTGCAGCTCCTCCAGACCAACAGAGGTTTCCCGTGTCATGTGAAGTGACGGAGCTCCGCAGCGAGACACGTTATGACGGCTGGCGGTACCACGGTTTTTGCATTCTACGGCTCACGTTACTGCAGTTTTACAAGCGTGTCGGAGAACTACGGTGGCCTTCAGGTAACAAAACGTCTCTCTCTAGAGTCAGAGTTTGGTTTGTCCGTTCTGGGCTACTGTAGAAACATGGAGGTGCAACATGGTGGACTCCGAGAAGAGGACCTGCTCCCTATGTAGATATAAACGGCTCATTCTAAGCTAACAAGATGTGATGATGACATGATTTTTTACACAGATTATCTGTCTCATGCACTACTGTCAGGATATAGTGACCGTTTTACAATATATAGGAACAGTTTGACATTTTCTGTTTCTTGCTGAGAGTTGTTTAGAGTTTTTCCCTCCACAGTCGGAGGTGTAACGTTGCTGTATATCCAGCAGAGGGCAGACTGTCCTCAGGTCAGTTCTGCTCCTGATTCAACCTGACACCACAGACGGGTTTGAGACCTGAAGGTCGCAGGTTCAAATCCCCCCGTCGAGCTGACTGACTGTGTCCTCTGAACCCGGACACAGCTGATCTCACATCAGCTGTGGAGTTACATTTGATTTAGACCAGTGGTTTCAAACCTTTCCTGAGACTCATGTAGTACCATCGTGTGACATTCAGTTTGTTAATGCTGTTTGCACCACAAGTTTAGAAATGCAAACTGTCCTGATGGGGGGCGTCATGGTGTCACCTGCATCATCATCATCAGGAAGAAGAAGAAGAAGAAGAAGAGGAAGAAGAAGAAGAAGAAGAAGAAGAAGAAGAGGAAGAAGAGGAAGAAGAAGAAGAAGAGGAAGAAGAAGAAGAAGAAGAAGAAGAGGAAGAAGAAGAAAAGTTCACCAAAGGTCAAACTGGTCCTTTAACTTCCTGGTGGACAGACTGGGACCAGTTTAGGAGAATGGATCATTCATTAAATCTTCATCCTGCAGTAAACAACATTCATGTCACCTCCAGAGACACCCCCCCCCCCCCCCCCCCCCCCGCCCCCGCCTCCGCCTCCCCCTCCCCCTCCTCCTTCAGGCCTGGGGGGGGGGTGGGGGTGAGGGGGGGGGACTCTATTAGACAGTGAGGGCCTTGTCACCATGTTGAAGCCTGATGAAGTCTCCTAGCAACCAACACAAAGTCCATTCAGTCAGAGGGGACGCCGTCCAACTGACCTGGAGTCTGAAAGGAGACGGGCAGCTGAGAAACAAGGGGGGGGGGGGAGGACGAGGATGAGGAGGAGGAGGAGGAGGATGAGGAGGAGGAGGAAGAGGAGGAGGAGGAGGCTGAGCTCGACTCAACTCAAGAAAGCAAGTGCAACATAAACCCGTTCTCACTCCCAACTCGTCAAATACCGCCGTTTGGTCAGCGCCCCTCAGCATCGGAACCCTTTAGCGACAGTACGTGACAAACCAGGCTTTCAACTAACTCCAATGTAAAACCCACCGATGGTTGGAGCAAGTGACGAAGTATTAATAGCGTGAGAGTCCATCCAGGGTGGGAGGGTTGGTCGATGCGTCAAACAAACACAAGACTTTCAAATAGGAGACCGCCGTTCGTGTCCAGCGTGAAACTAAAAGCAACGTTGGATTATTTTGTCACGTACGCTGTTAGTCACGTGACTCGTTGGTATTGTCAATCACGTGAAGTTAACGTCAACCACGACTGTTTCCTAACGCTAACTAAGTGGTTGTGTTGCCTAAACCTAAGATCCTGTGAAAACGGCTTTTAGTTTATTTTGAAAGGACACTATGCATGTAACAAGCGTATATTGACGAGCCGTCCCTGGTCCGTCCAACTCAAGACGGATACCCTGTGCGTCGGTCTCCGATGCCGAGGGGCACTGACCAAGCGGCGGGATTTGACGAGTTGGGAGTGAGAACGTGTTGGCAACACCAAATACTCGAAAACTGGAAATACTCCAAATACAGCACAGATCTCTGAGAGGACACATAACACTCAAACTTCCGGTAGTGGCTAGAGGGGAACCAGCAAACTGGGGAAACTCTCGTGAGATTGTTATGGTTAGGCAGTGACCTCGAATAGTTAACCTGAGGTTAGGATAGGTCGTCAGGCAGCGAGTCTCGCAAGAGTTTTTGCAAGTTTTTGTAGATCTGGGTATCAGTTGCATTGTGGGTAATGTAGTTGCCAAAAGAAAAATGTGATGTCTCCTGGTTTTCTTCATTTGACACAAACTGATGAAGCAGCGACTTCACAGCAGAGAAACAAGCTTCCCAGCTTCAGTATCGTCTCTCTTCACTGCTCTGTCCATGTGACCTTCCTCCAACACTCAGCCAGTCCTGACCTTATTCTCTCTCTTTCTTCTTCTGTGTTTTCCAGAAAGCGTACACCATCGACCACGAGCCTCCGCCGAAGCAGCAGTGTGTGAAAAACGGAAAGCATCCAAACGGCAGAGGTAAGTTTGTCCCTCTCAGGTTACCGTCAGAGAACAATGGTGCACTCTGGGAGTCTGACCTGTGAATGGTTGTCTTATCTCTCAGTGTTATCGGGCTGTAATGAAGCAGCTGATCTGATGACAACATGAGGATACGTTTTAAAGACATTTAAAAACACATTCAGTGAATAAACAATAACATACACGATGAAGCACGTGGCTACGTTCACACTACAAGCAAATTTGGCCCAAATCCGAATTGTTTCGCTCTCATGTGACACAGATCTGATTTTTTCAGAGCCGTGTGGAGCGATCAGATGTGGGCCACTTTCATATGTGGTCCTAAATCCGATTCATATCTGATTACTGGCCATGTGACCGCTGTGAGAACGGTCATATCGGAATTCATGTGTGTTTCCACGTTATACTGCACTGCGCAGGCGCAGATCGCTCACCACACAGTGTCGGAGCGGTTCTGTTGAAACCACAGAAGAAGAAGAACCTCTCTCTCCACAGTGACGGTGCATCACTGGTTATCAGACACTCATGATGTTTGTTACCTGACTAATATATATATTACTGAGTTCTTCTGCTAAATTTGGCATCATGTTTCACTCAGTAGAACTTAATAAATCAGCAGCAGTTATGTGTCATAATTGTGTCTACTGCGTTGTTATGGCAGACGTGCATTATCTGGGAAACATTATGTTTATTCACTTAACATGGAGCTCAGATTAATACTGAATTATGTTAAATAATGTTCCGCAAATGAGTTAGTGTCTGTTTAAAGGGACTATTTGTAACTTTCAGAAATGCTTCTTAACAGCGACACCTGTGGCCGTTAAATCAACGAAAGTCAGCGTCGAGCTCGCGCTTGCTCGCTCTAAATATACCTGAACGAGCATCGCTCAAAACAGTGAGGAGACACACGTCAGCTAAAACCACAATATCACTCTATATTTCAGCTGCTTGGCAGTAATGTTAGCTGACCAGACGAAGGTCTCTCCATGAATCAATGCTGATCCTAGTGTTGGCTTTTCCTGCTCAGCGCAGGCTTCAGCAGCGGGGCTCCTCAACGAGTTACGTTATCGCCTCCCGACCGCAGCCGGCAGCCGAAGACACCGGCACCCGGTCGGTAACGAAACGATAACGTAACTCGTTGAGGAGCCCCGTCACTTCACAAGACACGGAAAACCTCTGTTGGTCTGGAGGAGCTGCAGCAGTTATTTCTGCCCAAACGTCCACTGTACATTCACTAGATATTCTCAGAGCTAAACTAACTCTTCTGCAGTGTGGAGTGAGCGCGCGTTCACGTCTAGAGGTGGAGCGAGACAGCGAGGACGCGCGCTCTGTCTGAGTGAAGGAGAGCAGGCAGCGGAGACGAGGCTCCGGCCACACGCGAGCGCGCATGTGTGCCGACCCGCTACATTTATACGCTTAAAAAGTTACAAACAGTCCCTTTAAGAAATAAGAAATTATAAATGATCTTTTAGAAGGAATAGATGTTTACTGGTAAGCTGGGCTCCGTTAAATTTAACAATATGTCAAAGGAGGTTTTCCTCCGACAGTAGGAAACGGTTGAAGACTTTATTTAACTCGTCGTCAGTCATTTAAAATGTAAATGAACTTATCAAACAGCCTTTTCACAGTTCACTCACTTCTTCTGATAAAATCATCATGTTTCACAGAGCAGAACTCTGATTTAATGAAATCACATGTTATATGAATTGCGTGGACGTGCTGACTGGCGGTGTTTGGGGATGTCAAACGGTAACGTCACACATCGTACTTTAGTTTAATTAACTTAGTTCACAGAAGAGCTGTTAAAGTTAAACATCACCCGAAATGAAAAATCTTTCTTTAGCAGTCATACAAAGTCATACGTTATCACATATCATATCATATCATATCACATCACATCACATCACATCACATCACATCACAATACATCACATCACATCACATCAAGTATCACTTCTATAACAGCAAACCCTGATCTGTTAAATTGGGCAATATGTTAATGGAGTCTGGCAGTCACAGGACTCCAACAACTCCAGTGTGTATTTTCGGAACAATGGGCCGTCGGGCATCAGTCCCTCATGTGTGTGATGTTATTGGTTGCATGTGAGGCGTTTCAGGGCAGAGATCCGTTCACACTTCAAACATGAATGTGAACAGTCAGTAAAAAGATGGGATCTGGGGGGAAAAAATCCGAATCGAGCATTAAGCCCTGTAATGTGTAGCCTTAAACCTGCAGTAGGCAGAATGTTTTTGGCATCATTGGGCAAAAATTCCATGATTACATCATCATCATATTGTAGTTCAAGTGTTCTGAGAGAAAACTAGACTTCTGCACCTCCTCGTGGCTCTGTTTTCAGGCTTTAGAAAATCTAGCTCGTGACGGAAGACTTTGGCCAATCACAGGTCGTTTCAGAGAGAGAGCATTCCTATTGGCTGTTCATTCAATGGAGGCAGCTGTCAATCACTCACAAACTCAAATCAAACGGTCAAAATAGGCAGTAGGTCTGTGAAATCTTGCAGATGCCATTAGGAGCACTGACGACACCAACAAGTCACGTGACTAACGACTGATGTGACAAAATAAGTCAACGTTAATTTTAGTTTCACACAGGACACAAACAGCGGTCTCCTGGGTGAAAGTCTTGTGTTTTTGTTTGACCCATCCACCACCCGCCCTGAACGGACACCCTCACACTATTAATACTACGTCACTTGCTCCGACCATCGAATAACGCCCCAGGTGGGTTTACATTGTAGTTAGTTGAAAGTCCGGTTCGTCACATACGGTTAAAGGGTGCCTCCGTGCGTCGTGGTCCGATGCTGAGAGGCGCTGACCAAACGGCGGTTGACGAGTTGGGAGTGAGAACGGGTTGCAGAGAGAGGTCCAGGACGTGTGATCATAAATACTTTAGTGCATCCATTTTTAAGTCCGTATGAGATATTCTTTATTCTTTATTTGGATCCCCATCAGCTCACACAACGTGGTCGCTAGTCTTCCTTTTGTTTGTTTGTCTGTCCGAAACCAAACCTCCACCCACACTGTTGTCACGTCATAAAACTGATTTATTTCTAACAGTCTTGAAGTCACAGACAGAAAACATCAGAGAATGTATTTTGTTTTTTATTTTGGAGGACTTGCATGGACATTCATGCTTCCCAGAGGATGAACCCTGTTGTTTCTGAACACTGAGAGAATTTTCAGCTCCACCGTCTTCACGCTTTCACTTGTTGACAGTTTTTTATTTCAAACCCATGAAACCTGAAGACGGCAGCGTGGGAAAAAGGCTGAGAGCAGAAATGTTGCTTCACAAAGAGGAGTAGGAGGAGGAGGAGGAGGATGAGAGGAGGAGGAGGAGGAGGAGGAGGAGGGAAACACTGGGAGGATCATGTGACCGTTGTTTTACACTCTGCACGACTCAGTGGGGAGGAGAGGAGCGCTGCTGCTCCTACATGAAGCACATGAAGGTTCACACAGACTGAAACACATGAGGATCACCAGGATCTGGATCTGGATCAGATGGATCAGATGGATCAGAGGACCAGCAGCAGCCCCCACCTGTCCACCACAGTCCGGGAGGGGATGGTGAAGTCTGGTAAGAACCAGAGGAGGACTGACTGATCCTGGATCCTCCTGAAGCTTTTTCTTAACTTACACTGATTCATTATTTTACTGCTGGGTGTGTGCTGCACTATTCTGCGTGTAGTTATTGGGTTGTGTTTATGGATTTTGTGAGATATTTAGTTTCATTCTTCTAAAAATGATCCTTCCGCTCTGTTAATCAATGAGTTCTGTTTTCTGTCCAAATACTTTTCTAATAACTGCAGAATATGAAACAAGTCATTTTAACTTGTTGTGTTTCACTGTTTTATAAGCTGTTTATAATTTGTGTTATTTATTTATTTTTTGTCTGCATGTCAGAGTTTTATGTTGAATTGAATCTGTGTTTGGAAATGTGTGTTATGTGTAGAACAAAAAAACAAAAATCTCCACCTTAAATAAGATTATTAATGAAAATCAAGTTGTTTTACTGTTATTTTGGAACTGGAATAATTAATTTACATAGTTAGTAATAAATTAATTGTCAACATAGTTAGTAATAAATTAAGATTGGGATTATCTGCAGTTTTAAGAAATCACTGGTTCATATACCTCAGAAACTTTATTATTATTATATGATAATTGCATTTGAGAACATGATTTATTATTTTAGGACTTGAAAGTAAAAGTGTTAATATAAGAGTTTAAAAATACACTACAAGTTAATTTCCTGCATTCAAAACATACTACTACTACCTACTTAAAACAAACTACAGAAGTGTTTTTGTGTCAAGGTGGAAGTCATTTTAACTTGAACTTGTGCCGCTGGGTAGTTTAATTTACAACAATGCATCATATTTTATGATCTTATTATTGGTTTTGTGTGTCAATGTTACAATTAATAACCAGAACTATAGCTGTAAAAGTAAATATTTAAATGTTATTTTTATATTAGCATGAAATGGAAATATTCACGACTTAAGTAATACTTACTTTCCACCACTGGCAGTGGTATCAGGATATTTTGAGTTTATAATTTACATTTTATGAATAATTCAACTGTTGAGTCATGTGTTGGAGAGCAGCGTGGTGCTAACTGCTCATAAAACAGTGTGAGGTCGGTTATGGACGAGGGGAGCGTAGGATGAAGATGAAGTCACTGTTGGTAGAGAAATTGGATTTGAGTGGGAGTTTAGATCAACTTACTATGCTGAGATTGTTACGTAATAAACTAATTCTCTTCTCATCAGAAGAATTAAAGGAAAGTGGAGTCATGCAGACTTGGTGTTTTAGTTCTGGTTTGGTTCAACATTCTCTGGTGTTTTAGGTCGGGTTCACACCTAAAGGTCTGGTTCCTGAACCGAACCAATACGAGGATGATACATCGTTTAGATTTTCCAACTGGTCCGGTTTGCGTTCACAAAGGCAAAACTCAAACGGTCCAGAAATTGTAAACAAAACTCACAAAGTGGAAAAGTCATTCAATAGAGACAAAAAGTCGCTCCTAATTTCTAGCTGGACTTCGTAGATCATGGAGCACCGTCAGGTTCTGTTCATGTCGGTGTTGATCTGGAGCGCATATCAGCAGACTTTAGTGGACCTGCATATGAACGTCTCGTAAGACAGCCGTTATTAAACAATGTATTAATGCAGGAAGACGCTCTGTCATCAGACGGTCTTTTCTGCAAAGCGTTGTGTGCTTTGATGTACTGTTGACATTGTTGTTGAAATTGAAATACTGTATCATCTTTGCATTGGTTCGATTCAGGAACCGGACCTTCAAGTGTGAACCCGACCTTAGTTCTGGTCTGGTCCAATATTCACTAGTGTTTTAGTCCTGGTTTATTTCAATATTCCCTGGTGTTTTAGTCCCGTTTTGGTCCAATATTCTCCGGTGTTTTAGTCCTGGTTTGGTCCAATATTCTCCGGTGTTTTAGTCCTGGTTTGGTCCAATATTCTCTGGTGTTTTAGTCCTGGTTTGGTCAAATAGTCTCTGGTGTTTTAGTCCTGTTTGGTCCAATATTCTCTGGTGTTTTAAGCCTGGTTTGGTTCAATGTTCTCTGGTGTTTTAAGCCTGGTTTGGTTCAATGTTCTCTGGTGTTTTAGTCCTGTTTGGTTCAATATTCTCCAGAGTTTTAGTCTTGGTTTGGTCAAATAGTCTCCGGTGTTTTAGTCCTGTTTGGTCCAATATTCTCCGGTGTTTTAGTCCTGTTTTGGTTCAATATTCTCTGGTGTTTTAGTCCTGTTTGGTCCAATATTCTCTGGTGTTTTAGTCCTGTTTGGTCCAATATTCTCTGGTGTTTTAGTCCTGTTTGGTCAAATAGTCTCTGGTGTTTTAGTCCTGTTTTGGCCCAATATTCTCTGGTGTTTTAGTCCTAGTTTGGTCCAAAATTTTCCACTGTTTTAGTTCTGGGTTGGGTCAATATTTTCTGGTGTTTTAGTTGTTGTTTGGTCCAATATTCTCTGGTGTTTTAGTCCTGTTTGGTTCAATGTTCTCTGGTGTTTTAGTCCTGTTTGGTCCAATATTCTCCGGAGTTTTAGTCTTGGTTTGGTCAAAAAGTCTCCAGTGTTTTAGTCCTGTTTGGTTCAATATTCTCCAGAGTTTTAGTCTTGGTTTGGTCCAATATTCTCCGGTGTTTTAGTCCTGGTTTGGTCCAATATTCTCCGGTGTTTTAGTTCTGGTTTGGTCCAATATTCTCCGGTGTTTTAGTCCTGGTTTGGTCAAATAGTCTCCGGTGTTTTAGTCCTGGTTTGGTCAAATAGTCTCTGGTGTTTTAGTCCTGTTTGGTCCAATATTCTCTGGTGTTTTAGTCCTGGTTTGGTTCAATATTCTCTGGTGTTTTAGTCCTGTTTGGTCCAATATTCTCTGGTGTTTTAGTCCTGGTTTGGTCCAATATTCTCTGGTGTTTTAGTCCTGTTTGGTCAAACAGAGCTTTTAAGCTGTTTTTTTTTAAATGGTAAAAGCAGGATTGTTTTTCTAGGAGCTGATCAATAGCTGCAAAGTTCAGACTAGTTTGTCTTTTGCAACACGTCAATATGTGACCTGAGTGTTTATGTAAGAGAAACGCAGACTTCAACCTTCTGTTTGAGCAGTTATCACTTCTGTTTGTGTGATTAATTGACAAATCTGTTTACAAAATCTGTAAAATGTCAAAACAATTGCCAGTGACTGAAGTGTTTATTCAGTCTGAACACAAAGAGAAATGGAAATATTTTGTAGATTTTGGTTTAATTTGAATTTAAACGTGTAAATATTTTAAATTTTTTCAGATTTTGTTGCAGTGACTATTCTTATTATCTGTGTCATTGTTGTTGGGTCTCAGAGAGTCCAACCAGAATGTGGAATCAAATTTAGAAATGTAAAGAACTGTTTTTAGTAGATTAGATATACATCTTATCAAATCAGAAGCTACAGGATGAGTTTCACCTTTACAGACGACACGACTCATCTCACGCTTTTTGGTTTAAGATACTTTGAGCACTTTGCAGCAGCAGGTTTGATCTGATTTAGTAACTTCAGTATGATTCTTTTCTCAGGATGAATGAATTAATGAGAAAATACATTATGTTCTGATATTACTGTGAAACATGATCACATTTCCTCCTGGCAGAGGTGGAGTCAGACAGTCTTCCTCTCACAGAGGTATCACAGCTTCTAGTTGTAACCAGATAACAGGCACTCACAGAGACGTCGATAAACTACAGAGAGGGTTTAGTTTGCACGTCCTGTCTCAGATCAATATGAAACCACAGAATATCTCAAAGTCCGTCCAGACTTCCTGCATCGGTCCTCTGATTCAACTCTCCTGTTGAATCATCACAACTCTGAAACTCTGAGATTAAATCAAGTTAAAAGTCAAAGACTGAGTCCAGATCAGCTGTAGGAGATAGACAACTTCAAGTCCCAGAAGGCATTGCTGTAAGATCATCCAATCAGAGACTTTCTCAAATCTCTGCCGTGCTACATTCACACAGTCAAATGTCAGTGTTGGAAATGTGGAAATGTGGAGGAGCAACAGCAGCTCCGTCGTAAAGCTCAACACAAAGATCAGAAATGTTTTTAGCCTCCAGGTTCATGAATATCTGTCAATTTATGAGTTCCATGCTCATGCTTTGGTCACAATAATGGTGTTTCTTTTGATACTTAAAGGTGCTAAATGCGAGATTTGGAGCACTTCTATTGCTTCTGCAAGGCTCTCAACATGGCGACGGCTGAGCCAGAGCATGGATGTATTAAAAGAACTGGATACAGCGTTGGAGGCGGGGCCCCGGTCATTCCTATGAGAGTTGCTCATTGGCGTATGAAGCCTAAATGGCCTGAGTTCCTTCTGGGCGGAGTAGCGTCCGAGATGATTGGCAGAGTAGCGTCCGCTCGGTCACATGACTTGGTCACGGGTTCCCAAAGTCACGCCATCGTCACGGCTTGCGCTCCAGCCTCGGTCTGGGTCTCACTCACATGAACGGAGGAAGGGAAATAACTCTGGATTCGGCTATTAGTGCATTTTACAACTTTAAAAACTATTTTTTTTAAATAAGGGCTATTAGAGTGTTCGTACTGGGAAGTTGATTCACCTCAAAATAAATTATCCGCTGAGTTACAGACGTCTCTTTCCCAATGTAAGTCTATGGGAAAAAGTATTTTTGGGCCCAATGCGTCACATGACTGACACGGAAGTTGCAGTACCGCCATTTGGCCACTGCGAAAGTCGGGATCGACGACTGGCGCACTTCCTGGGGGCTTGAGCCAGAGGCCCTCGGCTAACAGCGCTAACAATGAAAACAGCATTAACAGTTGACAGAGTTAACAGTGTTTACCTGAAGGGGGAACCAGAAGGTGGGTGCTGCGCTTCTGCGACAACGGCGCAATTTTCTCAAGTTGCAAGTCGCCGGTTGCATGCTGCAGATTTGGTGAAACAGGCTGCGAAAGCGCATCGAAGGTTTTCTTTCCACAGTTGGGAGGGGGGAGGGGGGGTCCACGTCAACACGTCAACACGCCATCAAGGTAGGACCTTTAAACCAGCCATCCTGCAACATCAGTGTCAGCCCTCACTGATGCTCTGGAGTCTGAACAAATCTGTGCACCAGCTTCAACATCTGGAGGAAAGTGTGAAACCAGAAGAGCGGAGGCTGTTCCAGCAGCTGTCCACATCCTTGCAGCCGTGTGCCGCATCCAGTGCTCATTTCATTTTTGTGAAATATGAAGCAGCAGTGGACGTTGGTCTCTGGTTGCACTTGAGAAAGAGGTCATTGTGTGAAGTGAACTGTATGACATCTGATCTCTGTCTCCCAGAATATCTGAGGACTCGGATCAAATGCCTGTTAATCTGTCCTTTCTTCTGGCAGACAAACAGGGACGATGGACAGACAGAGACGGGAACACTATGATTCAGACTAAAACCTGAAAACATGGACGCCTGTGTTCACAAACACACAGCTTCCTTCTGACAAACAACATGACAACAAATCCCTGCTAGCGTCCCCTACAGGCTGCAGTGTTTATTACATGAACAAGCATCCTGATGTTTTACTGCAGATGTAAGGTTTGTCCTGAGGGGGCGCTGTAGGGAAGATCATCGAGTCAATAAAACTTAAACCTTCATCCTCTGCAGAGCAAATCAAGTAAAGTTTAATCAACTTTTAATCCATTTAATCTGAGCGTCCTTGTGATTGTGTCCTCAGCCTCAGCGTATGCAGACCTGCAGCAGCACCGGTCTGGGGGCGTCCACAGGAAACCGTCCCCGGTATCCAGCTACGTCCCGCAGCCTGACTATTTAGAGGGAGACGAGGACGACGACCTCATCAAACCCAAGAAACTGGTGAATCCTGTCAAAGCTTCAAGGAGTCACCAAGAGCTTCACCGAGAGCTGATGAGCAGCTGCAAACGGTACCAGTGTGTGTGTGTGCGTGTTTGTTTACATATACATGTGAGGGACGGTGGTGGGAAGTGGGGACATTTTAGAATGTGAGGACATTTATGGAAAATAAGGCCATTTTTGGTAAGTGGGGACATTAAGACAGTAAGAACATTTTTGAACAAATGAGGGCAATTTCCGAGGTGTACAACATTTCTGGAAGCGAGGGCATTTTGAAAAATGAGCATAGTTGTTTAGGAATTGAGGAAATCTTTGGACATTTGTGTAAACTGTGGACTGTTTCAGGAAATTTTTTCAAGAAACTGAGGTAATTTTTTTGAAAGTTTGTTCTTAGAAAGTTAGGCTGCTATTCTTAACGTGAGGACCTTTTTTTTTTTTTTTTTTAAAAATGCCAGGACATTGTGGAATGTGAGGACATTTGTTTGGAAGTGAGGGCATACAGGAAGTGAGGACATTCAGAGAAGTGGGGACATTTTGGAAAGTGAGGACATTTTGAATTGGAGGGCATATATTTAGAAATTGAGGATATATTTTGGATTTCTGGACAGAGAGCATTTTAGGAAAATGAGGACCATTTTTGAGAGTATGACATTTTAGAAAACAAGGACATTTTAGAACATGAGGACATTTGTGGAAAGCTGGACAACTGAAACTGAGGACATTTTTTTTTAGTGCCAGGACATTGTGGAATGTGAGGACATACTGTATGTTTAGAAATTGAGAGTATTCTTGGAGGAAGTAAAGAACTTTTTTTAGAAAGTGGGAACATTTATGGACAAACTCTCTGCCTCATACTAGAAAGTGGGAACATTTATGGACAAACTCTCTGCCTCATACTGTCACTTCTGTTCACAGTTTTCTAAATCACAAGAGCATTAAATATATTCTCAGTCACTTTATAACTCTCAGCGAAGGAACAGATTATTGGTCCAGATTATTGAGGGTTGATGACTTTAATCTCTTGATGCATCTTCTGAATACTTGAGTATGAGTACTTGCAGGGCATCTCTCTCTAGTCTGCCTGTCTTGCTAACCTAGCTGGGTGGTGCATCTCTTGCTCTGTCTGTGTCTTGCTTGCCTGCTAGCCACTTCCAGGGCTGTGTTCTTTGACTTTGTGCCTGACAATCGTGAGAGTGAAATACAATTTATTCACTAACAAAGACCACGCCAATAATGGTATGGGTTTGGAATAGTCTATTACATATTGAAGATAGAGAGGAGCAATGATGATGTAGGAGGAATGGGTTAGGAAGGAGGATGAGGGTCTAGGGATGAGGGTTGAGGGATGAAGGGATGAGGGTATAGGGATGAAGGGTTGCGGGTGGGGGGATGAGGAAAAGGGGGTCATGGAAGGATGGATGGAGGAGAGCGACGATGGACCGGTGTCCGCTCGAGATGGAGGAAACCGGGGGAGTCTAAACTTCTTGAGCTCTGATTTTCACAGAGCCTCCAATGGTTTCTGTAATCAAACGAGAGAGAAAGAAGGCTGAGAGAAAAGAAAAAAGGCTGGGGGTAGAAAAGTGAGTCGAAAGGAAGTGAATGGATCAGGTGTGTTTAAATGCTATTGCTGTGGAAATGGGATGTGTATGTGGTGTGGCAGCTCGGAAAAGATAACCGCGCGTGAATATGCGTTCATATGCACGTGCACAGTGAAATGAAACTCCAGCAGCAACACATGAGGGGACCAGTCCAGACAATATATGGGCATGATGGCTCTCCTCATAGGCACACATCATTTTAAAACAAGACAATGATTATCTGGTCTCTCAGTCAAGGTTTAGTCACAACTCTGGACTAATGCAAGATGGAAAGCAATGGACTGACTATTGATGAAATATGGAATTTAAATGTTGATTAGCTTGGCATACTGGGCAGGACACTACAAGATGATTCTGAAAACATTTGAGGAGAGAAATAGGCATTAACGTAACATAATGTGGATTCATATTTGATCAGCGCTGCCTAGTTTGACCGTTTGGTCGGAGATCGCGAGTGATTGACAGCCGGCTCTCATCGACAGCAGATGGACAGCAGACCTCAGATCAGCTCTTACTGCTTGTTTTCCTCCGGTCTGTGAAATCTTGCAGAGCACCGGAGGACAACGGAGGACACAGAGGAACATGATTTTTGTTTCAGGTTACCTGTTTCATGCACTACTGTCAGGATATAACGACCGTTTTATAAAAATAACTTTTTTTAATCATATTTGCTCCGATCTCGCCTACTGATGCTTTAAGACAATTGCTCAGGACAAAATGGACATCTGCAGGGTGGCTGAGAATTCTCAAACCTATGGCACCTCCCATAGACGCAGTTTGTACTTTATGGTTGGGGGTTCATAAAAAATAATCTAGAGGGGATATAATGTGTACAACGCAGAGAGGTCTAATGTATTGGGAAGCGTGTAGCCACATATTACACCCTACAAACAGATTTAATTGCTACTTTACTTTTTTAGTTCATGTTTACATTTGGACTGCTGTGATATTTGGCACTTGGTGTTATATAAATAAAATGAACCAGCAGCCTGATGACAGTAAATTCAATTGAAACACTTGTTTATTTGTACAACCATTTAGGGAATATCAGGTGTTTTGACCATCTCGCTTTTCTCCAAGTATCCTGTAATGTCTTTTAAATCATGTCATCTACGCCTACATGACAAAATCATGTTTTACCTTAAACGTTGTTCCCATAACACGCTGCACCCAGCGTCTTCGCTCCGAGCCTCCCACTGTTTTTTGTGCTGCTGCTGTAACGACCTCTAGTTAAAAATCTCTGAGCTTTTCAGAAAGGCTGGTGTCGTCACTGTGGATGAAGCGCTCCCCAGCGCCCAGCCAGCGTTTTCTGGCAGAGAAAAACGCTATTGACAGAAGCAGCGTTGCACGCCGTGCAGATGGACTGGCTGAGCTTGTAGCCTCTAGGTTACAAGAGCCCTGCTCCCTCAGTCTCACTTCATCCACACTATGAGAATTTGATTTTTTCCTCAGTCAGAAAGATTCGGGCCGAGACAAAAAACTTTCCCGGCTAAAGCCCCAGAAGCCCGATGCTGACGACGCCACTGGCAGGGAGGATTGTAGTGGGAGCACTGGGGTGTCAGGTGTGACTGTGTGGCAAAGACAAACGGTTTACACGGCTCACGGCTCAGGTAGGAGGGCTCCTTAGCAGAGTTTTGCTAAATAAGGCTATTTTTGGCAAGTGGGACCATTTGTAGGAAGTGAGGACATTTTTTTTTAGAAACAGAAGACAATTTTTTCAGTAAGAACATTTTTTGAAAATGAGGACTATTTCCAAGAGGTACAACATTTCTGAAAGTGAGGACATTTTGGAACATGAGGACATTTGTTTAGGAACTGAGGATATTTTATGATATTTATGTAAAGTGGGGACTGTTTTAGGGAATTTTTTTCGAGAAACTGAGGACATTTTTTGGAAAGTTAGGCTACTATTCTTAAAGTGAGAACCTTTTTTTTAAAAAAATGCCAGGACATTGTGGAATGTGAGGACATTTTTTGGAAGTGGGGACATTTTTGGTCAGTTGGGATATTTTTCTAGAAACTGAGGACATTTTGTTTGTACTGACATACTGTGTGTTTATAAATTGAGGGTACAACAGAATTTAGCTCATGGCCCCAGGGAGGACAGGGCCGACTCTGCTCAACATCAGCTGACTGACACAAGCCGACCAATCAAAGAGCAGTATTTTCTTTAATTACGCGGAGAGAATCAGACTTCCTGCCGTCCTCTCGGCGTCTGTCTCCAACCATCCTGCTCAGATGGTGTGAAGTTTCTGAAGACACGAGCAGACGCTGCTAAGCAACAGCCTCCCACCTCACAGGCCTGCAGCCGAGGACGCTGGGAAAGTTTTCACCTCCGCACAGTCGCTCATTCACACTCAGAGCTGTAACACTGCGGGCAAGGCAAGGTCGGCTTTTTCTCTTCAGTTTTATCATTCAGGAGGAAAAGAGAAGCTGGAGGAGGCCCAGAGACACACAAACAAAACACACTCATCAACATCATCAGCTGGAACACAAATCAACTGAAACTCACAATTTTAGATAAAAGATGCACAGAGCTGGTAGGCGGACCTCGAAACAGTGAGGAGGAAAACGCTAATGAAAAGCTGATGATGCAGCAGAAAAAACTGACACAAAGAACACAATAATAATAATAAAAACAACATGTCTTTGTGTGAATTTATCACATCACATGTTA
>CAKAKR010065889.1:0-38423 GCA_916700685.1 Adelosebastes latens
CGGCCAAAAACCAAGATGGCGACGGCCAAATACCAAGATGGTGACGACCAAAAACCAAGATGGTGACGACCAAAAACCAAGATGGCGACGACCAAAAACCAAGATGGTGACGACCAAAAACCAAGATGGCGACAGCTATATACCAAGATGGCGACGGACAAATACCAAGATGGTGACGACCAAAAACCAAGATGGTGACGACCAAAAGCCAAAATGGCAACGGCCAAACACCAAGATGGTGACGACCAAAAACCAAGATGGTGACGACCAAAAACCAAGATGGCGACGGCCAAAAACCAAGATGACGACGGCTAAATACCAAGATGTTGACGGCCAAATAGCAAGAGAGCGATCGCCAATAACCAAGATGGCGAAGGCCAAATATCAAGATGGCGGCTGCCAAAAACCAAGATGGTAACGGCCAAAATGCCGAATTTGAGGCTTCAAAACCACAGGGTGACGTCACGGTGACTACATCCACCTCTATGTCTATGGACCGTTCTGCATAATGAGTACTTTTTTGGTACTTTAAGTGCATTTTGATGCCAATACTTTTGTGCTTTTACTTAGATATAATTTTGAATGCATGGCTTTTACTTGCAGCAGAGTATTTCTACACTGTAGTATTACTACTTTTACTAACAGATCTGAGTACTTCTTTCACCTAAGAAGGTTCAACATGTAGACCTGTTTGTTTTCAGAGTGTGATTCCAACATGTGTTTTTTTTTTATGAAGCATTAAATATGAGATCTCGTCCTCATCGACCTGCCGTATAGACTTTCACACATGTGTAGACGTGTGTGTGTCGGTGGAAGTAGGTCAGTAGTGAAAGGGTTCTCGGTTGTCCTCACACGGCCTCTGTTCGGCCCGTCACACCACTCGTGTCGACTCTAATATTCTCTTCCTCCTCCCTCTATCATCCCCCTCCTCTTCCTCCTCCTCCTCCTCCTCCCTCTCTGCTCTGATTAGGAAGGGAGCAGGTCCCACCCCTGGTTCAGACGGGTCTTGTGGAGGTTAACTCTTCAGCTGCCGCCCTCTCTTCTTCTCTTTCTTTATTTCCACCTAAAATCAACTTGTACCTCCCGCGAGGCCGGCGGTCGGCTCGTGTTTTCACGGACGCCTCTGCCAGACCGTTTGTGGCGCGTAGCCGGTGTTTTCGAGGGAGACCCGACGCCACAAAATGGGGCAGAGCTGTGTGTTGTGAAAGGACACGAATCAACCTTTTTTACCCTGATGTTTCATTCACTAACAGAGAGAAAAAACTCAGAGTGGCTCCGTGTTTCCAGCCAGTGAACTTCCAGGAAGGCTGGATAATGCCCAGATCTGTGAACAAATGGTGTATTACCTAACCCCAACCAGCTTTACATGATTTACAGTAGAGGCAGGAGAGGCGGGTGTTTGAGCTCACACTGCCATCTGCTGGAGGACGAGGCAACAACAAGACCCCTTATTTCACCACACAGACGTGCCAAAACGCCCCAACATGGCTCCCCGAAAATGTCTCGGGCAACCTCTCGGACAAATTCACCTTAAAATCTGTTTAGTTTAATTAAATAAAAAATTAAAGTAAAGAAATGTAAAGCTGAGTGTGTTGAACCGACAGGTAAAAAAGGTGGAGTGAAGTATGAAAGGCAGCGGTTTGAATCTGAAGGAGAACAGTATGTCCCTGGACTGGTTAGACTGGTTTCTATGGTGCTGCTGGTTTCTATGGTATTTCACCAGGCGCACTTGGCGACGGCGCTGAATACCTTGAATGACTGAGGCGGTCCGCCGAGGATTAAAAATACAGGCTCAGTGTGGGAATCAAGACTAAAGGAATGAAGCTGCTGCTGCCGACAGAAAAACAAAACAGCAGACGTGAAACCAAAGACGTTTACATTTATAATATTTGATTTCTGTCTATAAATATTAAGATAAAGGTTAATATTAATGTAAACAGTTCAACACATGTTCTATATGTGAGATATTTAAGTTTCTAAAAACACCAGTTTACAAACAGGTCACAGTATAAAAGGTCAAAAGGTCACAATCCAACAGTTTCTGGAGTTGCTACTACAACGGTGAATTTAAATATAACCAGCGGTGGAAGTATTCTGATCCTTTACTGACGTGTACAATGAAGTACAAATACTCCAAACTCAAAATGGATCACCTTAAATTATGCTGTATTATGATATACATTATCATATTATCATTATTTTTATTGATGCATTAAAGCAGCAGAAGTACTATGAAATGGAAATACTCAAGTACAGTATTGTACAGTAAATACTCTTTGTTAAATTCCACCTCTGAACAACACGTTATATTTTCCGTGTAACTGAGAAAAATACTGTATTTTTTGGGCTTTTGATCAACATTTTTAAACCGAAATCCACCATCAAAGTTGACATCTTTAAATGTGGCGAGCAGCACAAACTAACGTCCCCTTCTGTCCGTTGTAATGAAAATAACTCTAAAAATCTAAAACAATTAGTCGATGAACAGAAAATTAAACTATTTTTAGAATTAATTTCATTCATTTATCTAAATTCTCCAGTTCCACCTCTTTAAGACTCGGTGCTCTTCTCTGTTTTACGATAATAGTAGAATAAATATCTTTGGACATTTTTGAAATGTTTCATCTTAAATCACATTTTGATTAAAGATTATTCTGAATTATGACCAAACAGTGTTTTTAATATGAACAGCGAAAATTAAATCTACTTTCTTCTAAACAGCAGTAAGAAAACTCATTTATCCTCTATTTGGTTCCAGACTTTGGTGTTAAGCATTAGAAACAGGGCGGTAAACCTTAGACTAGATATAAGAAGTGGACGTAGTCACCGTGACGTCACCCGTTGGTTTGTGGACTGCGGTCTGAAGCTTTTAGTTTGGCATTTTGGCCGTCGCCATCTTGGTTTTTTGCCGTCGCCTTCTTGGTTTTTGGCAATCAGAAGTGACAGTGAAAGCATCCCCTGCTTTATGGTCTATTTGACTCTAAATGGGACCATAATTTACTAAATGAACATCATGCTGTATTGAAGAAGACTTGAAACTAGCGATTGAGACCATAAACTCATGTTTACAATGTTTACTGAGGTAATAAATCAAGTGAGAAGTAGGCTCATTTTCTCATAGACATACAATCAGACTTCTTTTAGCAACCAGAGGAGTCACCCCCTGCTGGCTGGTAGAAAGAATGCAGGTTTAAAGCACTTCAGGCTTCACTTTTCAGACCCGGAGTCGCCATTTGTTTTTATGGCCGTTAATGATTCATTCAAAATATTCTAAATATAGCGTACACTTAAACTGTCCTTGGTCCGTATTTCAAGACGGGTCGGGTGGGTTGCCGACAACGCCACAGACCCCTGGCGCCTTTTACGTGGGCCGCGGCACGACGCGGTCGGAGGTCGCACCGGGAGCAGGGAGCCCCGTCACGGTGCGGCGAGTTCCGGGCAGGGAGCGCGGTAAAGCTGCGGCCGCGAGCCACATTCGCCCCGAGACTTTCCAAGCCGACATAGAGCCGGTCGCGGCGCACCGTATGCCGGACTCCCCAGCGTGCCGTGTGTCGCTCACACCCTCCAGCTGTCTGTTAACGAGGGTCTTTGGCACAGAGAAGTACTCGCATCGGTACTCGGTATCGGCGAGTACCCAAATGTAAGTACTTGTACTCGTACTGAAAAAAAGTGTTATCGATGCATCCCTAAATGTAAATATTAAAGAAGATCGAGGATAAATACTGAAATGAGTCTTAAAAAAACAACAAAAAAAACATCTGAATATTTAAACATTTTATTTTTTGCTTGCAGACAAAAAAAGATATCCATGAAAGTCCAGATATAATAAATAAATTAACTACTAAAAACCGTTGGCTATTAAAGCAATGTAAAGAATGGCAGAAAGGCGTAACTTACAGAGCTCATATAAGGATCAATAAAAAAAACACCCAAACCACCGCTTCAACCCGCTGATTGTTCTTTGATGTTTGCATATCCTACCAGAGTCCCTACGAGGTTCAGGAAACACAGGAAGAGAGAGAGAGAGCAGAGAAAAGCAAAATAAAAGCTTATTTCTTCTTCTTTTTTTATTTTTAAACCCCACATATGAAAAGTTAAAAAGTTCCCGTAGGAACCGAGCCGAGTGCTTGTGGTTTCTCTTCCCTAAAATATCGTCTGTAATTTCTTGTGGAAAACCTGAAAGATTTTGCTAGTTCACCCGTATTTGAGCAAATAAACGCACTAATAACTATGTCTTTTTTTTAAATCTTTTTTAAAGTGTTTTTTTTTATTTTTTACTTTGGTGGCGACGACAACGACAAAAAAAGAAACGCCATCTGAAAGACATAATTATTATTGTGTACTCATATTTTCATGCATACAGTATTGAATTCTCTAGAAACTGTCGTAAAAGTGTTAAATGTCACAATCTTACCGAGTTTGTAGCTTAACTGACTGAGGTAAAGTTGCCTGTTTCCTGAAGTAGAGCACACATGCTTTCTATTTTCTTTTTGGACGAGGGCACAAAACAGTATTTGGGTTCATCTCCCTTTCAAGTCCATCAATAAATCTGCTTGTTGTTTAAAAAAAGACCCCAGTAAGAAATGAGTTGGGAACGTGACTAAAATGACTGAAAAGTGACTGAAGTTCAGTCTGTAACAACCTCCGCCATCTTTCTTTTTTAAATGTAGGGCTCAAAGAAAAAATCCACCTTCAAAACACATCGTTTATGTTTTAGTTATTAACCATGTCTCTCTCTAACGTCCTGATCTATTTCCACCAGATTCCTACATTTCCCAGAATGCATCTGAAGACCCTTGCACTTGCAAACAAGGTCAGTTCTTACTATTTTTAATTTTTTTTTTTTTTTGAAACAGTGAGAGTTTGAGTCTGATATTTGTCTGTATACGTTTAATGAACTTTGCTTTCTGTTTTATCAGTAAACAAGTCGTGTTGAACCAAATCAACAAACATCTGGACGTCGCCATCATAAGACAAATATTCATGATTGATTTCTCTCTGCGGGATTGTTGAACTGGCGGCTGCAGAAAGACGACACAACCACCTGCATCCTTAAGTTCATCCACTCTACAGGTGTTTATATGTAAAGGACGACACCCGGTGTCCAGTTTATTAGGTACACCCAGCTAAAACAGATGCCTTCTCCGGTTCCTGCTTTTCTTTATTTTATATCATTATAAACTTTCTGTGTTTTTAGACTGTTGGTCGGACAAAACAAGACATTAAATAATATTTGAAATATTGATTAATCTGCCCCTTATTTCCTTGATTAATTATTATTTCCTTGATTAATTATTTTAATCAATTAAATGTCAGAAAATAGTGACAAATGGTCATCATAACTTCCCAGAGCCTAAGGTTCCAAGTTTTCTTTGTTTTATATCATTATAAATGGAATATTTTGGAGGTTTTTACACTGTTGTCAGATAAAACAAGACATAAGATACTATTTAAAATATTGATTAATCTGCCCCTTATTTCCTTGATTAATTATTTTGTCCATTAAATGTCACAAAACAATTATTAAAATAAGATTTTATTATTAGGATTAATTATTTTGTCCATTAAATGTCACAAAATAGTGATAATTAGCCATCATAACTTCCCAGAGCCTACAGTTCCTAGTTTCCTTTAATTTATATAATTATAAATGGAATATTTGGGGGTTTACACTGTTGGTCGGACAAAACAAGATATTAAATACTATTAAAAATATTGTTTAATCTGCCCCTTATTTCCTTGATTAATTATTTTGTCTATAAAGTGAAAAATAGCCATAATAATTCCCAGGAGCCTGAGGTGACATCTTTAGATACACAACAGTCAAAAATACAAGGATATTTAATTTACTGTGATATAAAAAAACAGAGAAAAGCAGCAAATCTTCACATTTAAAAGAAGCTGAAACATGAGAAAGGTTTTATTATAAATAATTCAGCTTCATGAAGGTTATAATGTTCAGTTATGTGTGTGAGGTAATTTATTATTTTAAGTTTGTCCACCAGAGAGCGCTAACGAGTTTATTTCTACACTGTAAAACGTCCTGCTCACTACATATTTTGTTCACAGTTCCTTTAATAACCAAATTTGAGGAATTGTTTTTTTATATCAGCCAATATAACATTTTTGGAATTTTTGAGACTCATAAATCCAATATTCAGTTGAAGCTTTCTGCATTTTTTTGTATATTTATGTTAATAACTCTTAAGTTAATGACACTACTTTTATAGCTGCGTTGTTGATTAACTAAAATTCACTATGTAGAGTATAATAAATCAGATTGAACATTTTAATGAGGTGTTTTAAGGTGGATTTTCCCTTTTAAGGAGTTTTTTTTTGTACTTCCATCCTTCAGTGATTTGTAAGTTTGGAGGTAAATTCACAAACTGAATTGACGTCATTGAAACTGAATGGACCCAAAAGACCTGTTGACATGGAAATTACCACCATATTCAAAAGAACTCATAATAGCATAATAATAGTATAATGGATTCAGTCCCCATTATATTTATATGTCGTTCAGACTTAAAAAAAAAAAAAAAAAATACAAAATACGCAGATGTGGAATTCAATCCAGCACTGATTTCTTTTGATTTAAAACAAGGACTTATAAACAGAATGGCACTAATTTGAATTGTCTATTCACAAAAAAACAGCACGGTTTCAAAAACCTTTTTTTCTTTCAGAACAGTAAAATGTTTTCATTGTTTGGGGCGAGGACATTCCCTTGAAAAAAATGGTCCATTATTCTGAAAAAATCTATTTTTTTATTAATGAGAAAACCATGCGAGGTCTCACCTCTTACTTTAAAAACATTTATTTTTTTTTGTAAGAAAAAAGGCCAAAATAAAAGGCCCGTCATTCTCACCAAAATAAAAACCTTGTTATTTGTACAGGAGCAGAGCTTGAACTTACTCTCGTGGTGACGTTTGAGTCGTCCTGCACGTTTGATTGGTCCCCACAGTTCATCAAACAAAAGCAAAAACTACATCCTGAAGCTTTGTCCTTTAAGTCAGCTCCATCATCTCAGTGCTTCTCAGCTGCATCAGGACCCAAAGTTCATCTCCAAGGCACAAACCCGTCGTTTTAGTTAGTTAACACCTCATCCGTCTGAGCTGTGACCCTGTCTGAGCTTCCTGCGGCCATCTTTAGGTCCCGACCCACCAGCTGAGAAACACTGACACGTATCGTCTCCACAGTGGGCGAAGCAACGTTGATGCTGTGGAATAAAAGAAAAGAATTTAATTTATTGTATCTACTTAATCTCCACAGGATGTTCTGGGTCGACCGTAAGTGAGGCGCCTAAGAGGATCCTGATTGGATGTCCTATCCGAGCTCTCTCCGGACGTCAGAGCACCTGATCTTAAAAGGTGAGTCTTCTATTCGCAATGTCATTCTTTCCGTCATTGCTGTTTCATAATATAGTATGTCGTAAAAAAGACATTAAAAAAGTCATGGTATAGCATATCATAAAAGTCATAAAAAAAGTCATAATATACTATGACTTTTTTTTTCTCGACATACTATACTGCGACTTTTTTCTTCAACATACTATACTATGACTATTTCTTAACTTTTTTCAACATACTATACTATGACTTTTTTGACATACTATACGATTACTTTTTTTTCGAGATACTATACTATGACTTTTTTCAACACACTATACCATGACTTTTTTTCCACTTTTTTCGACATACTATACGATTACTTTTTTTTTGACAAACTATACTATGACTTTTTTTCACTTTTTATCATAAAAGTGAAAAAAGTCATAGTATAGTATGTTGAAAAAAATGATACTAGAGAGCCCATGGTGGTGAACTGCCTTGGCTACATGTTGCCATGGATTTGTGAAGCAGCCAGCACCGCTATAATCTACACCAACCACTGTACAAAAACGTTCTGATGCTGGCATAGAGGCAAAAGATATCATGTCAGTGACCGGGCATAATTGTGAATCGTCCCTGAAAATCTTGCTGGCAACCAAACAACAGCGAGAGAAGATGCTGGAGCTTTGTCCTTGCTTCTGGCATTACGCAATTAAAACACTACTGGCCTGAAAAAAATACCCCTGTACCAGCAAAGAAGAGTGTTACCATTATTAATGGTCATATCCAGATGAATGTTACTCATCACCCCAATCCTTAAGCATGTTTTCCTATGTGTTGCTAGGCGGAAGAATAATCATTTGTTGTCAATAAATTACTGCATTTTTTGTTGCTGTGTTTATTTCATGAAACCCTGAATGAAAAAAGCCATAGTATATTATGTCATAAAAAAGTCACAGTATAGTATCTCGAAAAAAGTTATAGTATATGTCAAAAAAAGTAACAGTACAGTTTGTCGAAAAAAGTCATATAGTATGTCGAAAAAAGTCATAGTATCGTATGTCGAAAAAAGTCATATTATCGTATGTCGATAAAAAAGTCATATAGTATTTCAAAAAAAGTGATAGTATCGTATGTCAAAAAAAGTAACAGTACAAATATGTCGAAAAAAGTCATAGTACAGTGTGTCGAAAAAAAGTGATAAAAAAGTCATAGTATATAGTATGTCGATAAAAAAGTCATAATATACAATGTCGAAAAAAGTCATGTATAGTATGTCGAAAAAAGTCGTAGTATAGTACGTTGAAAAATAATCATAAAATAGTATTAATAGTAGTAGTAAATCACAGTATATATAGTATGTCAGTATTGTATCGTCAGCCATAAAGTTCCTATCTGGGTGTAGTGAGACAGAAAATCAAACTCACCCGTCTGCTCATGTCTGCTCCTCTGCCTGAGGCTGTGATTGGCTGACGCCTTCAGATTCATCCTGGATCGTCTCATCTTCGTCTTCCTCCTTCTCCTCGGTCTCCTCCTCCTCTTCCTCCTCGTTGCAGTCGTCGTCGTCGCCGTCTTCGTCGTCGTCAGTGGCCTCCTCTCCTTGTTCTTTCACCTCCATCTCCCCTTCGCTGTCTGCATGCTCTGCTACTGCCGCCGCCTCCTCCTCCTCCTCTTCCTCTTCTTCTTCTTCCTCCTCCTCTTCGTCCTCTTCCTCCCCCTCAGCAGCCTCCTCGTCGCTGAAGGGCTCCTTGCCCTCATCCACCCTCCTGGTGGTCTCAGAGAACCAGTCCCTCACCTGCTCGTAGCTCATGCTGGACTTTGTCACCAGATCGTCCAGGTCCTTCTCACTCAGGGCTCGGTATTTGAGGTAGTAGTCCTTCAGGAACGACTTACCGGACTTCACCTGCCGGACGGAGACACGAAAAACAGGCCTCGGCGTTAAAATCACTACATACTTTACATCAAAAAAGCACCAACATCTGTTTGACTTGGTTTAAAGAAAACTGACATTTAGAGAAACATGCTTGTATTAGAGATGGCCCGATACGATACAGTCTTTTCCCCTCTTTTAAACAACTACATTTAATAAATTTAATGACTTTAGTTACTTTGCAGATTCAGGTTATTAATATAAAATATAATTAACTAATAAATGATGATGTATTATTATAGATTGAACTACCCAGCAATATATAAAGTCATTAAAATACCTCCACATTTACCAGCTGCAACATTAAAGTGATGAACGCATTAATGCATCAATGATTAGAATCCAATTAAAAAAAATATATATATATATATTTATATTTATTTATTTGTATTGGATATATATATATATATATATATATATACACTTTAAGTTTATGTTGGTGCTAATACTTGTACTTTTACTTGAGTAGCCTAACATTTTGAATACAGGACTTGTAGCTAATATTTTACAATGAAACTTACTGAATTGTAAGAATAGTATAGGTTTTTCATTCTTAATATTTTCCTTCTTTTTATTCTTATTTTCCTGATTTTTATATTTCATTATCATTATTTTTTTCACTTTAAAATATCTGAATTGTAGGAATGCTATAAGTAGGAATAACATCATATGTAAGCAAATATAAATTTATGTTAACTCCTGCAATGAAGTATTAAAAAAATAAAATAAAGAAATGTTGTTTCCAAGGTGACGTCTCCAAATGCTTTGTTTTGATCAACCAAAAGTCTAAAACCTAAAGATATTCAGTCTTCTGCTTTTCTTTGTTTTATCTTATTGTAAACAGCTCTAATATAAAGTCTAACTTAAAATGTGCGATTAAATATTTTAATTGATTGACAGCCCTATTCTTTATATTTTCCTTGTTTTCCATTTTTTTTTCACTATAATATGTAGGAATGTTATTAGAAGGAACAACATGATATGTAAGCAAATGTAAATGTATGTTAACTCCTGCAATAAAGTGTTAAAAAATAAGATAATAAACTCAATCAACTTTGGCGTTATTGTGAAATATAACGCTCTAACTAGGGCAACAAACACACATAACGGTCGCTGGATTCGTCTTTACTGGAGACACTGACCTTGATGGCGGTGGCGCCCCCCTGTGGGGAGCGTTTGCAGGGATACGGCCGGCGTGTCCTCCTGGACCAACCACGGAAACGCTTCCTGGACTTCTTCTGGATCTTGGCTCCACCGTTCAGCGCCTCGTCCACCTTAAATACATCACATTGATTTATTTATACAGTAAAGTCCAAGTAACTTCAAGTCAAAGAAGTACAAATATGACTATGACTGCTCTTCTGACAGTAGTTCTACTGCCTTATTAGATTCAAAAACAAGTTTATACACAGAAAAGTGTGTTCTGTTTTTCACCTTCCCACTCTGGTAGAGGTAGTACCACTTGAGGTTGCTGTTCTTGCAGGCGTAGCGCGTGTCTCCGAACCAGTTGACGATGTACGTCCTCGGCAGACCGCTCTCCTCCGCCATCTGGTCGTACTCCTCGGACGTCGGCCACTGCGTGCGGACGAAGGCCTTCTTCAGGATGTGGAGCTGCTCCGGCGTCTTCTTCATCGTCTTCCTCGACGAGGACGAAGCCACGGCGGATTTCACCTTCTCGTCGTCCCCCTCGTCGTCGTCTTCGTCGTCGTCGTCGTCGTCGTCCTTTGAAGGCATTTTCCGCCTCTCGGTGAACCAGGCGTCCACCTCCCGCCGCGTCAGCTTCGTCACCGCGCGCAGCCGGCTCAGCTCCTCGTCGGAGGGAGTGTCCAATTTCTGGAAGCTGGCCTCCAGGATGAGCAGCTGCTCCGGAGTCTTTTCCTTGAACTTCTGTGGCGTGAAGTCGGGGAAGGCGTGGCGGAATTTGACCCGCGGGTCTCTGGTGGGACCTGACGGGGCGTTGGCAGATGTCGGGGAGCATTCGCTGGCGTCGTCGCTGGAGTCGATGACGATGGTGGTGGTGTTGTCGCTGTTGTGGCTGTCGTTA
The DNA here is from genome assembly GCA_916700685.1 of Adelosebastes latens. Taxonomy (NCBI): domain Eukaryota; kingdom Metazoa; phylum Chordata; class Actinopteri; order Perciformes; family Sebastidae; genus Adelosebastes; species Adelosebastes latens. Next base: position 11,306 of record CAKAKR010065889.1, read on the forward strand.
AGGCTGCCGCTGCTGCTGCTCCTTCCTCCCCGGCCTCCTCCTGGCGCCTTGGTGGGCGGGGTTTCGCTCAGCAGGACGCCGTGGTGATCCTTAGAGTTCCTCTGGTTGTAGCGTGTGTCACTAAACCATTTCTTTATCGCCCGTTTGGAGAGTTTGGTGACCTGCATGAGTCGTGATATCTCCGCCTCTGTGGCGAACTGCCTCCTGCCGTAGCTCGCCTTCAGCTCCGCCAGCTGCTCCTTGGACTTCTTCGGTTTGGTCGCCCCCCCGTCAAAGCTGAGCGCCGCGCTGGCCGACATCTCGGTCTTTGATTCCGACGTCGACGGTTCGGCGGCTTTGGGCTGGTTTCCGGGGACACCTGTGACCGTCAGGGTGATGGGAGAGGAGACCGGCACGGCGCTCCCGTTACCGGTCACCTGCGTGAGGACGAGGCCCGGCTGGCCGACGATCTGGCAGGTCTGGAAAATGGACTGCAGGCCGTTGGTGGCGGCAGCGATGTTGGCGGGGATGACGGTGATGGTCTGAGGGACGGCCTGCACCGTGCCGTTAAACTTCTTCCTCCTCGCCTCCTCCACCTGCAGAGAGAAGGAGCAAAGAGACTGTTGAACTAAATGTGCCAATTAAAAGTATGGCTTTTTACAAAAAAAAATATGATTGTGAATTAATCAATTTAGACATTTTGGCGGGTCCAAAATGAATGTTTTGTTTATCTCTGTAGAAGATACCTGACGTTGGGGTTCCCACTTCTAAAGAGGCTTGTGAGCTAATAGTAAAACGACGTTGGTATGACGTCATCAAGTCGCCAGTGTGGAAAAAAAAACCCGGATAAATGGCTGAGAGTGATGGTGAGTGTCTGGCAACAACTTGTTGTGAAGTGAATGCAATGGAACCAAAGAACTTCTTGGTTGTGTAACAAAGTGACATATCATTTACAAACTTTATCTTTAAGGACTTATTGTACATGTTGCCAGCTGATGAAGATCATGTGATAAGATTGAAAGCTCCAGAACTTAATAAACTTTGAGGTGAGATTGTTTTGGCAACTGCCGTCTGCAGTGTCATCGGTAAGCATTTATAAATATACCGTATGTACTGATGAGAGCTGCAACGACTAATCCATTAGTTGTCAACTATTAAATTAACCGCCAACTATTTTGATAATTGATTAATCGGGTCATTTTTAAGGAAAAAAAGTCTCTGATTCAAGCTTCTTAAATGTGAATATTTTCTGGTTTCTTTACTTCTTTATGACAATAAACTGAATATCTTTGAGTTGTGGACAAAATAAGACATTTGAGGACATCATCTTGGGCTTTGGGAGGCTCTGATCGACACTTTATAGACCAAACAATTAATCGTGAAAATAATGGATAGATTAATCGACAATGAAAATAATCGTCCCAGTTCTGATGTATAGATCTATGTAGGGCTGTCCTCGACCAAACAAATTCTCAGTCGACTAACAATCGACTACGATTTTGTCGACTAATCGATTAGTTGATTTAATCGACAGATCTGTAAAACTGAGTTTCTCCACAAAGAATCACACAAAAGCAGCACTTTAAATCTGGTGTTTACCAGAGATGTGCTCAGAAGTTTCTTAGAAATAAGTCATTCAGCATGAAAAAAGCATTTAAAATGACTAATTGAGTCACTGAAAAAATCTTAGTCGACTGAGACCAAAACGACTGATTAGTCGGCTAATAGACTAAGGGGCAGTCCTACTTTTTTTTAAAACAATTGTTTGACACCAAGTAATGAATGTCATGCAGCAGTGTTATCATAAATTGTGTAAATGACAGAAACACTTCACAGTTTTTGTCCCTCAGAGTGAAACAAATCAAGATGGCAAACGCTCAAAAACAACAACAAAATGATTATCAATTTAAGGAGGAAAAAAGGAGCCTGAAATAAATGAAATAAAAAGCACCACTTAAAAAAGGCCACAATCAATAAAGAGATAATTACAAGTCTATAAAAATTACTTTTAGACTCCGCGTCTGCCAACTTCAGGCTGATCGTTCCAAGTGTCTTCCAAATTAAGATTTTGGATCAGTCAGAATAAGAAACTCAAATTGTAATCTGTGGTCTCTAATCTGATTTTAATGGATGAAACTTCCGAACGCACTTCAGATCTGATGCCAATATGACTCGAACATGATAAAAAAAACAAGTGTGCACACAGGAAATGTTAAAAACATGTTTTACCACGTCGCAGGTTTTCTTCTCACTGCTGTAATTATTCTCCCGACACAGAAACTATGACACTTAATTCAGATTGATCATTTAAATAAAGTCACCTGCGTCTTGGTCTGATTTTTGTGCCATATATGAGGAAATAAATGGGATTTTTTTTTTTTACATTCACAGTAATTAGAAAAACATCAGATACCACATGAGTAGGGTTGCAAAATGCTGGAAACTTTCTGTGGGAATTAATGGGAATAAAATGGAAATATAGGGGTTTCTTGCTCAGGCTGTATTTACCATGTAATTTGCAGATATATGTAGAAACAAACCTTTGCAACCCCACACATGAGGGACTAAAGTGTACCATTCAGCCTAAAACAAGGTGTGGATGGATGTGCACCGACCTCCTCCGGCGTCCAGCTGACTCCGTGTTTCAGCCTCTGAGCCGAAAACCAGACCTTGATCTGCTCCTCGCTGAACTTTGTCTGCGAAGACAAACCCATGATCTCCGACACCGAGGGGTACGGAAACCTACGACACAAAAAACAGTTTAGTTTTCTACAAGCTGAGCTGTTGGAGAAGGAACGGAAATAACAGAGCGGCTGTACTGAACACATCGCTGCAGTCTTGGTGTTTAGTTTAGTTCTTTGTTTCCTGTTTTATTTATTCATAATATAACCAGGAGGAACCCACTGAGACACAGGGAGACTCTTTAACAGTCTACATGACATAATATCAGACCCTCAAAGTAACTTGAAAACTCATAAAAAAAAACAAGCTTTGTGCAGATATGTATGAGTTTCTATGGAGTTATATACAGTATATTGGCCTCAGGGTTTACGTTATCTCCTCACGGTCCACTGGCTGCCCGTTCTGCACACTGCACTGCATTTGTAAAGCCAGAACCAGCTAATGTTTGGCATATTTTCTTGACAAATGATTAAAATGTTTATTCCATTATCAATTATTAATAGTTGCCAAATGATTTTCTGTTGATGGACTAATGGTTGCAGTGGGGAGACGGACTAAAACAGTGTTGGTTTTGCTCTTTTCATGGATTTGTTCAAAGTAAAAAATATATAGAATAACAGCAGATTAGCTCTTTAAGAAACTACATGCAGAACCAGCATCATAAAGTCCATTATTCTAAAATAATATACATTTATGAGGGAGTAATTTCTCCTGAAAGATAACAGATGGTAGCGGTTACCTGTTGTAGGCGCTGACCAGCAGGACGTTGTTGTCCATGGCCGTGTTGTAGGTGGGGATGCTGCTGATGGGGATGAGGAGCTGAGTCTGCGTCTGATTGCAGTTCTGCTGGTTCTGCAGGGCCGACAGAACCTGAGCCAGCGTCCCAGGAGGCAGCACGGCGCCGCCGCACGAGCCCCCTTTAATCTGCAGCAGGTTGGAGCTGTTGACCATGATGCTCTGCGGGACGGCGTGGACATGCACCGCCGTGGAGACGGGGATGAGGCGAGGGGCGGCGGGGGTCATCGGGGCGGGTGACAGCGTGGGCGGCTCCTTGTTCTCGTCGTCCTCGTCGTCGCTTTCCACTTTGATGACGTCGTCGACGGCCATCTTGTGCAGGGCGGCGAACTTCTTGGGTTCCGGTCTGCTCTTGATCCTCATGATGGGCGTCTTGCTGAGGGCGATGCTTTTGCGGGACGTCTCTTCCGCCTCGTCGTCCTCCACTTTGACGAAGCTGCCGTCGAAGGTGAGGTCGTTGACCGTCTGCTGGAAGACGGTCTCGTTGTTTCGCTTCACCATCGTCCGCGTGAAGTTGTCCTCGCCCGGGTGGAGGCGAGCGTTGTGGGTCAGCAGGGTGTCATAACTGGACGGGGAGAAATGCGGGTCAATACCTCGTTTATCAGACACTTAATATATAGAGTAAATAATCATATTCTTTATCTGAGCGAATGAATCACTGACCAAAGAGTAGTTTCTTGCTGCTACCGAGAAGAAACAGGCTGAAGGAATACAACTAATGATTGCTTCCATTATTGATCGGCCTGACATGTTTTCTGACTGTTATTTATTCATGTATTTATTTTTATTCTTTTTTTAAAAATTAAAAAATAAATACAAATATAAATAAATAAGTTTAAAAAAGAATAAAAATAAAAACATAAACAAATAAATAATTAAATAAAGGGAAAATTAAACAGACGAGTAAACAAATAAGGGAATTAATACAAAGATAAATAAATAAAGAATCAAAATTAAACAGAAATATCAGTTTGTCACATTTTATCATATACTACTACTATTTTGCTACATTTTTTATATTTAATGACATATTTATTTATTTTTGATTTTGGCAGGTTCCATCCTCCATAGACTTCTACTCTCACACAGACATAGTATAAAAACACAAGTATTATAGTGATTATATAGTAGTACCTCTTGGTGTGGTAGTCACACTCCATGCAGACGTACGAGGTGTTGATGACGACGTCGGGATGCTCTGAGTCCACGTGCATGGTGAACAGGTTGAGCTCCGACGTCTGGAAGCTGCAGTATTTGCACTCGTATCCTCCCTCCGCCGTGTTCAGGTCCAGGTAGTGGTCCGACACGGGTCCGACGTCCTCGCCCTGCTCCTCCGAGAGACCCTGAAACTCTGAGGAGACGGCCGCCACGCCGTTACTGTCCTCTGGCTCAGCCGGATCTGTGATGTCCTCCATCTCTTGGTCCGAGTCCACGGCGGCTTCCCGAGGAGGAACCATGCAGGGGATGGTGGATTTCCTCCTGCTCGCCATCCTGAGGGTCGGCGAGCGATGAGTCTAGACGAGTGTTAAAGCGGTCTCAGTTCAAGTCGTCCTGTTGTGGCTCCATAAAGTAGGACGTCGTCAGTCGAAATGTTTCCTCTGTTATCCTTAATTCCTGAAGACGAGAAAGTAAAGTGTTAGCGTTACTGCCGTGCAATTAATCAAATTACAATCACAGCTTCCAATGATTATGAAAACAAGATAATCGACATAAAAAGATTATTGAGCCTCATTTCTTTTCGTTTCGTCTTGTGTTATAAATCCAGAACATCCCTTTCCTTTACAGCGGTGCGCTTTGCCGGCTCGGCGGGTCAGGGACGGCCGCTCGGTTTGCTGAAAACAGCATTTTCTGCCATTTTTGCATAAAATAATAAAAATATTTGATTATTCATGTTCTGATCAACTAATCGATTAGTCGACTAATTGTTGCAGCTCTAGTTTATAGCAGTTGTTTTTCCTTTATCTCATTTGGTGCGTTCAGGTACAAACAGACAAAATGAACACAGGTGACATAAAATGGACGACATGACTATGGAGGACAGAACCTGCTAAAATAAAAAATAAATGAATAAGTAAATGACTCAATAAATAAATAAATATGTCATTAAATGTAGCAAAAATAATATAAAAAATAAATGTAGCCATTAATTAATTAATTTATTAATAAAATGTGACATAAATTGATGTTTTAATTCGCTTCTTTATTAATTTATCTTTGTATTAATTCCCTTACTTATGTAATATTCTGTTTGATTTTCCTTTTATTTATTTATGTATTTATTATACATACATTTTGAGGCAATGACAATATAAATATCAGATTAAAAAAAAAAAACTATGGTAAAAATATATTGGCCAATAATATTTTTTACATGAATTTATAATTAGTGCTGTCAAAGTTAACGCGATAATAATGCATTAACACAAATTTGTTTTAACGTCACTAATTTCTTTAACACATTAACGCAACTTGGGATTTTTAGCATGTCATACTAGCTTGGAGGAGGCTAGCCCTAGTATTTACTATTTTGAGAGTGTGTGTGTGGTGTATATAGTACTTTTTATTGCTATTTTTTGCTTTATATTGCATTTGTATAAACTATTTTAGCTGAACTATCTAATCTATATCATGCCTTTTGCAGAATTACTTCTAAAAATATACTTTACTTCTAAATATTATATTTCCAACATGTCTATTTTTTTATGTTGTGTTTATTTTTAAATATTAATTTTGGGTATTTTCTTTCCATTTTAATTGATATTGTTGTAATTGACAGATTTAATTTCATTGCAATCCTGAAATGTTTTTTAATTCCTGTTGCAACCATGTAAAGCACTTTGTTTTGAAAATCTCTGTATAAATAAGGTTTATTATTAGTATTATTATGCAACTATTTTCCATGTCCTTGCTACTGAGTGTAATTCCACTTATAACTTATATAAACATGCCTCTGGTTACTTCTCTTATCTGGCTGCAGCTTGTCAATATTTAACAATCTAAATAATCTGTTGTTTGCTTTAAAAAGACTGGTGTGAGCTGTGTAAATTGCACGTGATTGTGGTAAAAAAAATCAGATTAATTGATAAGATATTAGAGCAACTTTCGCTGCAGATTTTGGGTGAAAGTCCTGATTGCTGCTGCAGCTTTGAGCATGCTGAACAAACTGCTGCAGCAGCAATCAGGACTTTCACCCAAACTCTGCAGCAAAAGTTGCTCTAAAATCTCATCAATTAAGTGCTTTACATGGTTGCAACAAGAATTAAAAAAACATTTCAGGACTGCAATGAAATTAAATCTGAACATGCACTTCCTGTCCACACACACAGTGTAAAGACATGCTAACCAGCACAGTCTCAGTAAGTCTCAGCTAGCTTAGCAATTGATATTGTTGTAATTGACAGATTTAATTTCATTGCAGTCCTGAAATGTTTTTTTAATTTCTGTTGCAACCATGTAAAGCACTTTGTTTTAAAAAAAAAAATCTCTGTATAAATAAGGTTGATTATTAGTATTATTATGCAACTATTTTCCATTTCTTTGCTTTTCTTGTAATTCTTATAACTTATATAAACATGCCTCTGGCTACTTCTCTTATCTTATCTGTCAAAATTTAACAATCTAAATAATCTGTTGTTTGCTTTAAAAAGACAAGTGTGAGCTGTGTAAATTGCACATGATTGTTGTAAAAAAGATTTTTCAGATTCAGATTTTAAAGCAACTTTTGCTGCAGATTTTGGGTGAAAGTCCTGATTGCTGCTGCAGCAGTTTGTTCAGCATGCTCAAAAGCTGCAGCAGCAATCAGGACTTTACTAGAATTAAATATTAGAATTAGAATTACTTCTAAAAATTATAATTCAAAAAGCTTTCTATTAATGCCAGGGTATCATTATATTTCCAACATGTCTATTTTTTTAAAAATTTTATTTCTATTTTTAAATATTCGTTTTTGGGTATCTTATTTCCATTTTAATTGATATTGTTGTAATTTACAGATTTAAATTTCATTGCAGTCCTGAAATTATTTTTTTGTTCTTGTTGCAACCATGTAAAGCACTTAATTGATAAGATTTTAGAGCAACTTTTGCTGCAGAGTTTGGGTGAAAGTCCTGATTGCTGCTGCAGCTTTGAGCATGCTGAACACACTGCTGCAGCAGAACATGCACTTCCTGTCCACACACACACACACACACACACACAGTGTAAAGACATGTTAACCAGCACAGTCTCAGTAAGTCTCCTCAGCTCACTGTGAGAAATAACCGAGAAAGAGGAACGACAACAAGCCTCCATAACAGCTAGCTAGCTAACGTTAGCTGGTCTCCACTAGTGTTAGCGGACTCGAGGCGTCGTAGTGACGGTCACACAGACACCGACAACAGCCCTCTTCCAGCCCGGTGTGTGTGTTTACCTGCTGCCGTTAAACCAGCGGCTGTAGCTCGGTACCGTCCCCGGCTCGCTGTGTTGATGTTGATGCGCAGTCTTCAGTCTTTAGTCTTCCGCCTTCCACCGGAACACACCGAGGAGCCATCTGCTTCAGTCCGGGACCAGGAGCCTCTCTGCGGCGGAGAACCGGCTCAATACCGCCTGGTAGCTCCGGTTCCAGCTACTAGAACCACCGCCACCACCGCCGCGGCTCGCATTGTTTTACTCGGTTTGCTTCGTTAATAAACGGAGAGTTTAATGAGAAAAAGGCAGCGAGAGTTCAGCGAATCTGACGAGACGACGGAGGTTTTTCATACCGCCGCTACGAGCGAGCAACGGCCCACCAGCACATCCGGGAGGAGCTTTTCAAAATAAAAAGCTTGAACTAAAAGGAGTCACCAAATTAAAGTTTTAATACTCGTGAAAAAAAAAAAAAAAAAAAAAAGTGATGGAAGAAGTACTCTGATATTTTACTGAAGTAAAAGTAGAAATAATACAGAGTAAAAATACTCTGCTACAAGTAAAAGTTCTGTATTCAAAACCTAAACGTTTTATCGTAAAAAATAAATGAAAGTACTACACAGTAAGTGGAATAACAATATTTCTTGAAAATGTTTTTACAAATTAATTTATGAATCCAGTGATGGTCAAGAACAGAATAATTATTCGTATTCTATTATATTAATTATAATTATTAATTATACTTATTATTAATAATAGTAATAATAATAATAAATAAATAAATAATACATAAATAAGTATCTATTTTATTTATATTTATTGTTAGTTCTTTTTGTGTGTATGTATGTGTATGTTGTTTTATGACATATCAAATATAATAATAGAATACAAATCATTTATTTTGAAGGTATCCCTGTTAAGCGGAAATGTGCGTCGGTGTTCTGACGTTAGTTTGACTATGTACGTCATTGCGTCATAGACAGACGTCAGGCGTGTGTTCCAACTGTGTACTATCAGAGCGACTCACAGTGTTCTGATGTAGTTATGCAAGAAGTTCCAGTCACATACTGTACCAAAGACACAGCTGCTTTAATGTATTATTTACAGTGGTGGAAGAAGTACTCACATCCTTTACTCCAGTAAAAGTACTACAATACTCTGTTAAAAGTAAAAGTTCTGGATAGTTTTTTTTAATATACTTTCAAGTAGTTTAATTTAGAAAAATTTTGTTTTTATGTTCATCATATATTTTATGATGTAATCTGTAATATAGGTATGAATTAAAATTAAATAAAATGGAATTACTCAAGTAAAGTACCTCAAAACCACACTAACTGTAAGCAAAGTATTACACTGATGATTTTTTTAATATGAAAATTAAACATTTTTAAGACTAAACTATCAGACGAAAAACAGTGACATAACTAAAATAAAACGTATTTTTCTACATTGTTGTTTATTGTCTGTTTGGCCACATTTCACAGTGTTTAGGTGGATTTTAGTGTCGCTACAGGTGTGAAAATAAGAAAAACTGTAAATACACAATGATCATTTTGCAGTTGGTTCCTGAACAGAAAACACAAAAACAATGATTATAACTAAGCCTCAATAAGTACTTTTATTCAAGTTTACTTGAAGATACATTTAAATTAAATAATATTACATGGGCATATGGATTATAAATTGGTCACATTAATAAATACTAACATCTAACAGAATAAATATTGAGGTATATATGTGCCATTATCAAAACGTAAAAACAAAATAAGCAACTTCCTGTTTGAGGTTTTATTGAAATAGACCTGAGATGGGAGATCAAGAGAAGCTGTCGATTTCTTTCTTCATTTCCTGGAGACAGAGAAAAAGGTCAAATTAAAACAAAATAAACCTGCTGAACACACAAAGAAGTCGGTATTTTTCTGACATCATCTGGTGTCAATTGAACAAGAACAGTGGGGCCTAAACCAGAGTTTCTTAACAAGATACTTTAATTAAATGGTCAAGATTATTTAGACTAATGAGAGGAGAGGGTCGCAATCATTGACAAGAAGTCACTTTATTTCATATTCGGCTGTCTGGCCTTCATCACTGTCACTGGTGGCTCTTAAAGGGCCGGTCCATCTGCGTTCTTTTCCGTTATTTTCAAATAGAAAACGCCCACTCAGCCGTTAGCCAAAAAGCAGTGACGTAGGTTAACACAGTAAGCTAATCAATCAGGTAATGAATGATGTGAACGCTAGCACGTTGCTAAGTTTGGAAATAACTGAAAGGGTTAGTTTGGTTTTTCTGAAATGGGGTTGTATGTTTACTCCCGTGTTCTGAGAGGTAAAATGACTGTTTTTGTGACTGGAGTCTGGTGGCTTTGAGGAGTGTGATATTACTGCTTCAGTTCCCCATCAGAAAGGGCTGTCTGACAGCGAGGTAAAGCGGCTGTGGACGGGAGCAGCAGAAAAACATATTTTAGCTACCTAAAAAAAATCAACATCAGTTAAAGTGTACGCTATATTTAGAATATTTTCACCGCTTTACCTCGCCGTCATACAGCCACCAGACTCCATTCACAAAAACAGTAATTTTACCTCTCAGAACACAGGAGCTGCTGGTTTACCGCTGCATCGATCAGTTAGTTTGTTTGTGTTATTGTGTGACTTTCTGATCTGAACTAACGTGGCGTCCACAGCAGTACGTTGCTTAGCTTCCTGCCGGTACTCCTGTAGTTACTGTATGTAACGTTAATACACTGACTATAAGGATGTATATATACTGTACATGTAGCAGCGTCATCATGCAGAAACCTACGTCAGGTCACCGCGTGGGAAAACGTTTTTAGAAGGGCTTTGAAGGGAAAATAGTATTTTGAGGCTAAAACATACTTTGACCAAAATTTTAATGTTCAGATTTGAATACATCAGGAACACCACTGGGAAGCTACAGAATTATATAAAAACCTAAAAAAAAAATAACGTACTTGCCATTTAAGCTGCTCAAAGTGAGGCTCATGACGTCTGTAAACTGTAGCTGAGAAGCCAACAACCTATCGTTGTTGATATAAAGAAGTGTCCTCAGTGTATTCTGGGAATCTCGGTGTGATGGTCGTACCTGAAGGAGCGCCGTCTTGTTGTGGTTGTTTCGGTGGCGGTAGATGCACTGAGCCAGCAGAGCGTAAAACTTCTCCAGTGGCTCCACCTCACAGCGCTCCGTTTTCACTATGGCTCTGCTGAGGAGATCCTGAAACACACAACAATAACCACAGCTCTATAAATACTACTTAGAAACTACAACCACCAGGTCACCACGGCAGACTGCCTTCACACCTCTGAATCCTTATCCTAAGTCTCAAATTCTCTGATTGAAACAGGTCTGGTGTTGTGCTCATTGACGGCTGGATCCGAAGTTGGAAAAGCCACAGAGCCGATCAGAGTTTAGTAGGAAAGATTAAGAATTAGGATGTCATCTGTCATAACCAGAACCGGGTCGACTCACCCTCAGTTTGCTGTGATTGACGACCAGAGGCCTCGTTTCCTCGTCGAGGATCTCCACAGAGCTGACGCTGTTGAACAGCTGCATCTGCTCCAAGGCGGCCATGTTGGCTCTCGTCTCACCCCCGTTGTTATGCTCTTCTGAGGAAGAAGACGTGGAGGAGGAGGATGAGGCAGAGATGGGGTTTATTCTTCAAGGCTTCTTTACGTGTAGGGCTTAAAGCGACTGATAACGCCTAATTAAAGCCAGTGTATTTTGCCATTTCTATGATATGTCATATTCATTTGAGTCATTTCCTGACTAAGTTGATTAGCCAATTTTTTTTTGACAAATAACTTAATTTTGTGTTCAAAGTTAATAAAAAGAAAGTTGTTGGTAAAATGGGGATATGACGTATGAATATAGTAGAAGCTGCAGGTCAAAGGTCATCCTCCAAGCTGCAGGTGCACTCATGATGAAACCGATGAACCTGTTTATCTGTCTGTCAGTTTGTCTTTCTAGTTAACTAGCTAGTTAGCTGTAGTTAGCTAGTTCGGTGTAGTTAGCTAGTTAGGTGTAGTTAGCTAGTTAGCTGTAGTTAGTTAGCCCAACTCGTTGCATTAGCTAACTGAGGGTTTTCATTTTATTTTTAGTTTCCTCCACCTTAGTTTAGTGTGTTTATTCCCACCAGCAGAATGAACACAACACACTGACTGTCTCTCTTACTCGCTCTCTTCTTCACCGTCTCCTCCTCCTGGAGATAAATTAACGGAAAGCAGCCGATACCAGAGGTTTGCGGACCTCTAACTGGTCCGAACGACGGGGAGAACACAACTTTCAGTCCAAAAGAAATCAAGAGAAAAGTCCTGTTAGAGAAATAAACGAATCACAGTGCACCCCGGTGCGGTGTCTATCCGTCCTCTGGTACGCTGTGGGCGGCGTGCGGCGGTGCGGCTTTTCAGTGCAGCAGCAGCAGCCAGACGGTCGCCTCGCCAGGAGGAGACGGTGAAGAGGAGAGCGAGTGAGAGAGAGTCGGTGTGTTGAGATAATTATTGTCTCATTTTGTGGTCTGATAAACAGTTAATTCATCTAAACTGGGTTGAAAAACTATGAAATCTGGTTGCCATGGTGATGAATTACATCTGACTATTAACCAGACCCCCATTCTCTGTTTGAGAAAGAACGTTAACCAAAAAAACAGGAAGTAAAACTGTCTGGGGGGAAGGGGCCTTTAATAGCCTGACAACAGTCTAATCGGCTGCCAGAATAATATTAATGTTTTAAAAATGGTCCTTTAAATCATTAGTTATAGTGTATTCATCATTTATCAATCATCATCTATAAACCTATGTATATTCATTCCTATATGTAGACTAAAGAGAACGTGTTGTGTCAGTGTCGGCTTGTTGCCCTGCAGACTTCTGCAGAGAGTCTGAAGCTTTGGCCCGTTGAAGCTTGCTCAGCAGCAGCAGGAAGCAGAAGCAGCGTCTTACTTTCACTTCCTGTTTTACACACTCGTCATCGCAGCAGCGTAGCTCGGTCGCAGTCCAGCGAGTAGAGCGAGGCGCTCACACCGCCACTCAGAGGCGCTTTCCTTACAGATACAGACCTATTTCGCTCAAACAAACCCCGTTCACCATCGCGTTCAGGTTCGGGGGAGTCTTCGAGGTCCGGGTTCGATGCCTCAGCCTCCCTGTGGGGGCGCCGTCAGCTGGCTCGGGACTGTGGCACCCGTTCACAAGGACGCCATTTAAGGGGTGGTGAAACCCGCTCAGGCGCTCGCCGTCGCTGCTCTCTGACGCGGTGGATGAGCTCGGATCAACGGCGCCGTTTCTCATCTCAACGACTCTGTTTTCCTCCGGGCCCGACTCAGAGCTGCCCCTGCTGGATGTGATGGAGGAGGACGAGGAGGACGAGGAGGAGGCAGGGAGCGGCGGCTTCTTTTTCTTGGCTTTCTTGATGACGCCGGTGCTCCACTTGGATTTTCTCGGCCGTTTGTAAAGTTTTTTCTTACAAGCTGCAAAGAGAAGTGAGAGGAGGGGAGGAGAGACGGGGGGAAGGTCATTAGAGAGAGAGAGAGGAGGAAGAAGGCCGGAGGATGCTGCTGAGTGCAATCAAACCTCCTCTTCTCTCCACTTGATCTTCTCCTCTTGACTTTTCCTTTTCATCTGCGCTCTCCCTCTCGTCGCTGCCTCTTCCTCTCCTCATCTGCTCTCTCACTCGGATGCTTTGATGCTTAAATAAAGACTGCAGCTTCCTGTCCTTGTAGCTTCACTTCACCCTCACTTTCACTTTTGTTGTATCAACACTGAACCTTTTGTTGCAACACAGCAGCCAAATGAACTGCTATGAATCGGTTTTATGATCCAAAAATTAGACATTTGACCACCGTCGTCCGTAGATAAGATTTAAAAATACTGAAGTTATAAATCTAAGCAATCATTTTTATTCAGGCTGTTAAAGTTAAAGCAATAATAACGTGTTAACGCCACTTTTAACTTGAGAATTTTAGGTTGTAGCGGGTTCAGTTTTAAAGCTACAGAGGAATCCATCGGTACCAACCACGTCATACTAGCTTGACGCGAAGGAGGTTAAATAACGCTCCAAACTTATGCAAAATTTTGGCGAGGAAAAACTGTCAATGTAGATATGAAGGACTCGTTCTAAGCTAACGGAAACACAACCATTCTTAGTTTCAGGTGATTATACACAAATGAAAACATAGTTACGAAAATTATAGATCCCCTAAAATGTTACACAGTGTTCCTTTAAATTAAAACCTACTTGTAACTTTAAATTATAAAATTATACTGCACTTCAGGTCCCCAAAGAATACCAAGGACACGACCTCTTGTCGTTTCTGCTGCATCAAAGGAAATAAGTTGTCCCAGTGTTGTTCTACTGTACGTTCTCATCTATTTCATCCTTCGTGGTGGACTTACGTCCAGGTCCGGGGCTGTTTCTGGTGAACGCCGTGCTGCAGACGCCGTCGGCCTCCTCTGGGTTGGCCTCAGTCCCACGGGAAGACGCTGAAAGCAAAATAAAAGTCTTGAGTTGCATCTCATTAGAGGCTCTTTTCCCCAGTGAATGTCTGTGTTTTACTGCTGTGGTTCTCAGGTTATGTAGCTGAGACTGATTTGATGCAACAGTGTCCGTGTTGGACCTCTACTGCACTTCGCCACCACTTCCTGCCGCAGGTCAGATCTGACAAACCGACAAGCGGCGACGGGAGAAGTTTCAGGAAGTTTCACCTCTCTTGAAGCGCGACTCTTTGATCTCCTCGCAGACTCCCTCAAATTCTTCGTCCAGCTCGTCTCTGATGATGGCGCGCACCGTGTCCTTCAGGGCGTACGCACGGTGACGGATGTGGCGGTCTGACACACACAAACAGAGTTACACATAAATAGTTAAATATATAATTTCTTTCCTATATACTGCTATAAACATTAATTCAAATAAAAAAAACAACTTCAAATGAATATTGAGCTCCTGTATTTACTTTAATCGACTGTACATTATATTTGTGTGTCAGTGGTTGTCTCACCCATGGGGTCGCTGTCCGGGTTGTACTCGAGGGCGTTCTGCCAGATCAGGTCCACGTCTGACATGAACTCGCTGACGGTGACGTACTTCTGCACGTCGATGTTGGTCAGCAGCGTGGAGAAGTCCATGGGCTTCTTGACCACCAACGCGTAGTCCGGCACCTGAATGGAGACAGAGGAGAGGAGAGAGTGAAGAAGGGAACGAAGGAAAGGAAAGAAGGCAGGAAGAGGAGGAGGGAGTGATGCGAGGACTAAAAGAGGAAATGTAAAATCATGCTGACGGTGCTCAAACACAGATCCGGGATCATTTCTTCTAACGTTTCTCTACATCAACATGGTGTAAAGTTTCAGCTTATGAATCTGTAGTTTAACTTCCATATATTTAGTATTGTTCATTAAATTAATGTATTCTGCACATTTCCTGTGTCCATATAGCGTCTTTTTCTGTCAGAAAAGCGCTAGCGGGGCGCTTCATCTCAAAGTTTCATTTAAAAAGCGCTCTCAGCTCTATGACAACAATATATTGGCAACATATCACCACCGTTGTATGATAGTCTAGCATCGCCCCTTTGCTTTTTATTATTTATTTGGGCGACTATCTAATTGTTTGACATTGTTTTTTCACCATAAGCACCAACTGGAGGATGCTTGACCTTGTGCTGTGTATGAATGAGTTCAATCTGGCAGCCATTTCAGCCATCAGTATGATTTCCATTTCGTTTTTTAATACTATTTTTGAGTTATGGAGAAGGAGTAGAACCATTAAATGTATATTTCTTCCTACTCCTTTTCGGACGTAATATTTACTTATGTTGATTATTTGTTTGCTGTATTTTTTACTGTTCATTATATGTTTTAATTCTTGTTTTGTTTTTTACTTATTTGTTACACATGTTCGACATAAATAAATAGAAAAATAGAGAAACGAAATGACTGTCACTGTCCACTCATATTTATCAAAATGAATCCCAGTTAGAATATGACTGCATGAAAATATTATGCAAGATAAGCGTATTGTTTGTTTTCATGAACGACAGAATGGTGCTTCGCATTAAATGTTGCGGCCACAAGGAATTGGGGGGGCGGCGTTATCGCTTTTTCTTTGGTAAAGGATGGTCCGGTGTTTCCTCTACTAAAGGAGGTAATAAAGGAAGCATTAAAGCTCCTTTCCTTAACATTTAGAGGATTCAAACAGCTCTCATCACGGCTGCTAATGAGACACTTCTGGGTCATTTCACTCCGTTAGGAACCGTCCTAAGAGAAAAAGACTTTCCGACATCTGAGTCCTCCATGTTTCTACAGTAGCCCAGAACGGACAAACCAAACACTGGCTCTAGAGAGAGACTTTCACGTTACCTGAAGGCCACCGTAGTTCTCCGACACGCTTGTGAAACTGCAGTAACGTGAGCTGCAAAGCGCTAAACGGTGGTACCGCCAGCCGCCGTCTGAGCTCCGTTGCTCCTAAAGTAGTGTTATTATGGTATGGATGACCTCTGAGCGAGGCCAACGGCATTACCAAGGTGAGCGGAGGGGTACTCAGTTGGTTGCAATCTGCAACCACACCACTAGATGTCACCAAATCCTACACACTGCACCTTTAAAGTTTACTAAAGTTAAGTTCACTGAAGAAAATTCACTCACCTCCTCTGTGTCGACCGGTTTGGAGAAGGCCTTGAAGCGGCGGTCCAGACTCAGACGCTCGGTGACGTTACGCAGGAAGAGGCGTAGCTCCCGCATCACGTCCTCCTCCCGCTCCTGCACACGGAGGCGTTCCTGCTTCGGCAGCTGGCGGGGGGGAGGCAGGGGAGCCAGGGGAAGGATCTCCATGGCCTGAGTCACTGAGAGGGGGAGGTCAAACACATCATTTATTTATTTAACTGCTTTACTTTACACTTAATGTTACGGGTTTAATTATCACACCAACAAGAATCTGAACAAGATGGAGTCACATACGTGCTCTGTTCTTGGAGGGCGGCGCCTCGGCCGCCTGGTTCAGAATGAGGTCCTGGAAGAAGTCGGTCCTCTCATGCCCGTTGGGAACACCGATGGTGTAAACCTCCCCGTAGTCCTCCCGAAACAGAGACTGAATCTGAGCATAGAAGAAGATAAGTAAAAACAGTAAAAACAACAACCAAGATGGCGACGGGCAAAAACCAAGGAGGCGATAGCAAAATACCAAGATGGCATCGGCCAAAAACCAAGATGGTGATGGCCAAAAACCAAGATGGCGACAGCAAAATACCAAGATGGCGATGGCCAAAAACCAAGATGGCATCGGCCAAAAACCAAGATGGCAGCAGCTAAAAACCAAGATGGGACAGCCAAAATGGCGAACTTGAGGCTTCAAAACGGCAGTCCACAAACCAATGAGTGACGTCACGGTGACTACGTCCACTCCTTATATACAGTCTATGTTTCAGACACATTCTGTATTGGTTCAGTCCAGCTGCTCACCTCTGGGTCCAGCTGTTGAAGGGGGATGCTGCAGGTGGCGAGGAGGAGGATGGGGGAGAGGGAGGGGATGCTGCCCAGCAGGCTGAGGAAGGACGCCCTCAGCGAGGACCCCGCGGTCTCCCACCACTGCTGGATGTGAGGCATGTAGAGGATGCTGGGAGACGTCCGCCTGGCCTCGCAGAACACCTGAGAGAGAACGCAGAGAACCAGGTTGTTTCTTCCTCTGAAACACATTTTATATTTCTGTGTCTGAAGATTACAACACACTGTTTACACCAGAGCGGCAGCTAAAAAAACGTCATCGCCACCAGATGTCACTAAAGGGCAGCTGAGCTCACCTCTAGACACACCACTGGATACTAAATTAACAAGAGTAGGACAAGAAGACAGGAAGTATTGTTAACTCTTTCTATCTGGTGAAACACAATTTTGGACCGACAAACCTCCTCAAGACTTTTGGAATTAATTTAAAGTCAGCATTAAGTGGTTATGGTTAGAAAGGATCCGTCTTGTGTAAAACTATCGCGAGTTTGTGTTCAAGTATTTACGTTCTGCAGGCATCGTGTATCTCTACACTTGTAGGAACGTTGCATTTGCAGTTCTGTGTGATATTTTAAATGCTAATTTGAATGCAGTGTGTAATTTGTCGCTGCCGGAGGCCCAGCAGAAGTGAGCTGAAGGAGTTTCTAGTGAACCTGCATGACTCTGTTTTTAATATAACAGTCGTCTCTCCCCGCAAAGGACATCCGATCCCTTACGAGTTGTTTTCCCTGAGTCGCTCCAATTACAACGAGAACGTGATGTCATTTCTAGCCATCAAGCCTCCATCAGTGTGGTGTTTGCTGAGGAGTCACCTGGACGCAGGCTTCCTCTGGGGAGGTGCTGCTGACTCCAAACAGCACGGCAGAGTCCAGGCTGTGGACGGCAAAGCGCTCCAGAGCGTGCAGGAGCGCTGGAGCCAGGTGTGAGGTTTGACCGGAACCGGGACGACCAGCCAGGAGCATCCTGGGACGGTGGGACATCGGGTGTTTGACTGCACTCCTGCAGGATGAGACGAGAGGGATTTAAGAGATGGCATCAGGCTGGAAAGATGTTTTCACATTCTTGTAGTTCAGACTCACCTGGCAAAGTGCAGGAAGTTCCTGCTCTTGGAGGTGGAGGCTGTGGAGATGCTGGATGTGCTGGAGCCCTCGTCTCCTCCACACATCAGGCCCTGGTCGAAGATCCCAGACGTCAGATCTGACGTGCAGAAAACAACAGGTATAAGAGATGTAATATTTCATCAGGAGCATCTTCAGCCTCCAGCTCCGACTCACCTGGCTCCCTCTTCCTCTTCATCCCCTGCTCGGCATGAGGGAACAACCTCTGCAGAGCCTCCAGGATGTCGCGCAGGGCAGCACCCAGCAGCGGCTGAACCTCAGGGTACAGGGGTTTGGCTGGCGAGGCGGCGACGCGGTGGGAGGCCGGCACCATCTTCCTCATGGCCGCCACAAAGTCGCAGCTGCTGACGGCGATGGAGGAGACGTCCAGAAGGAGCTTCTGGGAGGTGCTGTAGATCTGCGGGTAGCGGCGACGCAGAGCGCACAGCGCCGCCTCGGTGCACACCGCCCTGATGTCGGCGCCGCAGTAACCTGAGAGACAGGAGGTCAATTAACCAACAGATTCATTCAGTCCAGCAGTAAAGGTCTGTCTCCTGAATAGTTTTTATATAACTTTATCTAATTAATTTTGTTTCTGTATTTTATTTAATTGTATTTGTATTACTTATTTATTTTTATATTCTGTTTTATTTACTCTTCTGTAAACGTGCTTTACAGTATATATTCTGGATCTATCCTGGCGGGTGAATTAACATAGGGGGACCACAGGGAGTGTGAATTTATTTTATTAATTGATGCATTTGAATGTATTTATATTTCATTATTATTATTACAATTATAATTATAAGATGTTTAATTTATTCGATTTTTTTATTTATATTTTTTACAACTTATCTATTTTTATATATTTATTATTGTTATTTATTTATTTTCTAGTATTTAAAATGTTTAATTTCATAGATATTTTTATTTATGTTTTTTATTTCTTATCTATTTTTCATTTTTGTTTAATTTATTTCAAATATTTTTCACATATTTTTTATGTAGAACATCCTTCTTTTTAAACTCATGTCTAGAAAATGTGATTTTGCCCTTTGTTGTGTATCATTTTCCCACTAACAGTCTACAGATTTAGATGCTGGTTAGAAATACATTTCTAGATTTGGTGTGATGCACTTGAAGCTTTCTGTCGTTCTTACCGACACATTTCTCGGCCAGTTCGTCCAGGAAATCTTCAGACGGACGGGGTTTCCACTGCCTGGTGTGGATCTTCAGAATCTCTTTACGAGACTGAAACACAAACCAAATCAAACAGTCAGCTGTTTAGTCACCATGTGAATTATAAAAAGACATAAACAAACACCATGTTTGTCCAAACTGCTCAGAATAAATGAATAAATAATAAATGAATCTATAATAGCAAAACAAGCTGGGAGTATCAGTGTGCCATCATCATTTTAAAGCCAAAATTCAGCTAAAAAAGGATTCAAGTAATTAATGGATTTGGTAAAAATCTGTAAACAAACTGAAATGATAACTGAATGTATTGTGTAGTCAGACATTGTGAGACATGTAAAAGAGACGTCACCTCTCTGTCAGGCAGTCCGAAGAGGAACTCTCTGTCGAAGCGCCCGGGCCGTCGCAGCCCCGGGTCGATGGAGTCCAGGCGGTTTGTCGCTCCGATCACAACAACCTCCCCTCGATTGTCCAACCCGTCCATCAGAGCCAGGAGCGTCGACACGATGGAGCTGCAGGACGGACACAACGAGACAAAACAACTAAACTACTCTGTCTTTATAATACATAAAAAGAACGGTCGATTCATCGGATGAACGCAGGATGTCTGGTTCGGTTTGTTGAGTCAGTTTGTTCTGACCTGTGTATCTGGTCCTGTCTGCTGGATCGGACCGGAGCCAGGCCGTCGATCTCGTCAAAGAAGATGATGGACGGACGCATCTGATACGCCTGAGGACGACACACACCAACACACACTCAGATGAAGAAAAACAAACTGTACTGATTAAGTGCAGGGTACGGTAACATTGTGACTGGGTAACAGACGGGTAGATGGGGGAAATAGAAAAGATATTATAAATATTAACAGATGTGTAAAATGTGAGACAGCCCACACATAACGACATATTGTGTTAAATTTAACAGTTTTGTTCCTATAGTGTGTGGAAAGCAACGATTTGACCAAAACAGCAACATCACACACTAACAGATTCATTCATCAACAAGAGTCCCCACTAAAAAAAACAGAAATCTCGCAAAATCTTTCGCGATCAAACGTGACTTTAGAGTAAACAAACATGGCGGACAACGGGCAGGAAGAATTAGTGATGATGGTTTTTACTTTGTACTGAAAATTGAGGAAGGATGGATGGATGAAGTCACAGAGACACGTTAAATAAACACTAATCAACAAGTTGCTCCTCCATTTCTGAGCTCCATCTTACTACTACTTTATGCTTCAAGTTAAGCATTAGCTCATGCATTAGACGCGGCTGCCATGATCATCTTTAGAATCAGGGCTTTGCTGACGATCGTCTGGAGGATTCAGACCCTAAAATCGGCTTGATCCTCGTGTACTTTGTGCCCAGCATTACCTGCTCAAACAGAAGCCGCAGCTGCCGCTCCGACTCGCCGACCCACTTGCTGAGGCAGTCGGCTCCCTTCCTCATGAAGAAGGCCACCTTCCTGTTGCCATGGCTACACTCGTTGGCCAGCGCCCGGGCAACCAGCGTTTTCCCCGTCCCGGGAGGTCCGTAAAACAGACAACCTCTGGAGAGGGAGACGGACGAAACATGTTCAATTATTCTTCTTAAATTTAAAATAGAAGTTCCACTGATGAATCTGTTTTCGCATGTTTTGTCTCAACAGACAACAAAATTTGTGAAATGTTGTTCGATCTCAGGCGGTGTTTTCTTTATCTGTGAGTATCATAGAATGTATTTAACCTCCGTAAATATCTGAATCTGTGTTTGTGTGTCACCTGGGAGGCTGGATCTTGAAGTTGTCAAAGACTTCGGGGTAGAGAAGTGGGAAGACAACCATCTCCTTCAGAGCTGAGATGTGACCCGACAGACCTCCGATGCTGTCAAACCCCACCTGAGGAAGGAAGGAGGAAAGGCAGTCAGAGAGGAAGGTGACAAACTGCTCAGTGATAGATTCATTGTCTGAGCATGACGTGTCTAAACTCACCGATTGGTCGATGGCCATGGGATCGATATCTGCCAGACCTGCTCCTGCGTTCATCTTGTCTTTGCGAGTCCCCAGAAAGTCCTCCGTACGCGGGCCGAGCGGCTGACGGCTGTTGGAGATAAACCAAAACAGAAACGATGAATGTTTGAGAAAGGCACACCTGACTTTACAAAAGCAGCGAAAATATCGTGATTATAAAGGAAAAGTTATGTTATATCAAAAGAGCTTCATCATCTCCCTACTGACCTTCCAGGGACTTTCCCGACGTCTTGCACTTCATCGTCAGAGTCACTGTCTTCGTCAGACTGATCGGCCAACGCCCTCTTAGTGGGTCTGGAGGACGAAAGGAAAAGAAACAAGGAGACAGGAAGAGGTAAAGCAGTGGAAATAAAATGTTAACTCGCAACAAGTAACAACAAATGAACTAAACCAGATTAAACTTGATCATCCTGGAACATCTTTCAGATATGACGTCAGTAAAGTCAAGCCATTTTTCTCCATCCGGACAGTTTCATACCGGGCTGCAAAAATGCGACGTCGCTCCAGGTTTTGTAATAATTTGACAATTTCTGGCAAACACGCAGAAAATAAAGTTCTGCCAACAGTCTGACCTGAACGCTGCTCTGCGGGTCGTGTTCGCTCCGGAGGCGCTGATCCTGAACGTTCCTCTCGGGAACTCTAAACAACGACAGAGAAAACATCAGAACTACACATTGAATCGTAATATGGCCGACTGCAATTTACAAATCATAGGAGGTGTAATACTTGTTAAAGGTGAAATGTGTCAAAATACCATTTTAAATTAAATATTGTCGTGTTACAGAGACATGGCCTACATATCATATTCTACAGACTTAAGAAAACATCTTTGTTTGGTACAGATCACACCATAATTATTTTAAAGGTTTTACTGATAAAAAATTTATGTAGACAAATCATTTTAAATAAACAATACATCCAAAGTGCTAAAGTAGTGCAAAGTATGGCTTTTCCTAACAACAATTATTATGATTGTGCATTAATCATTTTAAAAAATGTTGGCGGGTCCAAAATGAATGTTTTGTTTATCTCTGTGGAAGATATCTGACGTTCGGTTCCCACTTCTAACAAGGCTTCTAAAAAGATGTGACATCGAGTCGCTGAATGTTATCAATGTTATCAATAGCACTATTAATATGTTTTTCATTGAAAATGAGAATAAAGATGCGAAAATTATCATTCCCTGTAATATCGCAACATCATATCGTAATCAATATCAGTCAAAATAATCGCAAAACTGGACTTTTGTAAATTGAAATATGAGAAATATTTTGCTGAAAGGATCGACATCAAATATAAATTAAAAAGCGATATGACTTTTCTGTTACTTCCAAAGCAGAATTTAACTTCATGTCAAGAATTGTGGATGCTTATTTTAACCGTGTCATTGGTTTGGTACTGACCGCCGCTAGGTCCCTTGTAGAGCAACGAGGCTCGGCTCAGTTTGGCGTCAAAGTTCTGGTCGGTGCTGCAGTTGCTGTCGTCGTCTGCAGCCACTTCCCGCCTGATGTCCTCGTCAACGACTCCACCTAGCAATAACCATTCATATGAGCAAAAAGACAAAGAAGATGATTAAAAATGTGGCGTCTTCACTCATAATCCACACTCTTCCTTCTCTCTCTTATTTCTTCCTGATCGTTGGTACAAACCGTTGTCATCCTCACTGTCACTGAGCTCTGTCTGTGGAGGCACTGGTGTTCTGCTCCTCTGCGCTTTAGAGTAGATCTTCTGCAATTTCATCACACACAAAAACACTGTAAGACAAAACTAAACAGTACACCCCGCAGAGATCTTAAACATATCACATTTTTCAGGGTTTGGGAAGAAATCATGGCACTTCAAAATGATGATTATTAGGGCTGTCAGTCGATTAAAATATTTAATCTCATGATTGTCCATAGTTTATCTTAATCAGTCAGTTAATCTGACTGGAGGTCAGTTTGAGAGCAACGGATCTAAACTATGATGTCTAACTATATAAACTTCATATGATAAAAACACACAAACACAAAAACAAGGGCTGGTGCTCCTCAGGCTTTCGTCTGCCTTCCAATATGTTGGCAGCTGATAGAGATTAGGCCCCCGACGCCCACTCCCCATGACCCGCGAGCAGAGGGAGGGCGGCAGGGTGCAGCTGGGTGCACCGCCCTCACGGCGGCCTGATAAGAGAGGCAGCACCCACACAGACAGACACAGAGTGTGTGAACGGGGTTTTAAAGCTGCTTCCAAATGTAAACACAACGTCTGGACAGAAGTTCAATACAGCAGCAGTGTCATTCAGAGAAATACACCACTCAAAACAACACTGACCATAAACTACCTAATCTCATTTTATATTAAAAGGTCATCAAAGAATACAGACGAAAACAAAAGTTACTAAAGAAATAGAAACTGAGGTCTGCGCTGTGTTTTGAAGTGAGCTTTTTATGTATACTCCCAAGTTCTGCGAGGTAAAATTACTGTTTTTGTGAATGGAGTCTGGTGGTTTTGAAGACAGCGATGTAACAGCTGTCTGATGGCGAGGTAAAGCGGCTGTGGACAGGAGCAGCAGAAACACGGATATTAGCCACATAAAAAAATCAATATCAGTTTAAGTGTACGCTATATTTAGAATATTTCCACCACTTTACCTCGCCATCAGACAGCCCTTTACAACGTGGAACTGAAGCCGTTATATCGCTGTCTTCAAAGCCACCAGACTCCATTCACAAAAACAGTAATTTTACCTCTCAGAACAGGGGAGTTGCTGGTCTACTAGTGCCTCCATCGGTTAGTTAGTTTGTGTTATTGTGTGACTTTCTGATCTGAACTAACGTGGCGTCCACAGCAGTACGTTGCTCAGCTTCCTGCCGGTACTCCTGTCTGCTTCTCCAAACTGGGAGCATGCCGACCGCCATCTAAGTTACTGTATTAATAAACTGACTATAAGGATGTATATATACTGTACATGTAGCAGAGCCATCATGCAGAAACCTACGTCAGGTCACGTGGGAACAAGTTTTTAGAGGGGCTTTGAAATATTGCATTTTAACGCTGAAACATACAAACTTTTTCCAAAATTTGAGTGCTCGGATTTGAATCCATAAGGAACACCACTGGGAAGCCACAGAATGATATAAAAACCTAAAACAAATATATTATAATAATAAGAATGGACCCACCCTTTTACACAACTTGAGTTTTTTTTGTGTTCATTTTATGGCCTGACTCTTTAACATGCACCCTCAGCGATCTAACTGCAACTGCAAATCCAGAGTGAAAGTCGAATCAAATCAAATTGACGTGCTGTTGAGTCTGGAGACACAAATTCAACCACAGTGTGTCTCCTGACCACTTCAGGAGCAACATAAACAGAAAATAGACATTCCTGTGTGCAAACAGGAAGCACGTTCAGGTGCTCAGGCAACAGCTAGTAGATCGGGGAGGGGTTTACTGTCAGGATGGAAATATTACTCTACTCACCCCTTCTTTGTTGTTACTAAGCCGCCTCATCTTCTTCATGTTGTCCATCCCCGTCAGGACCGACCTGGCCGCGCTGCACAGAGAATGGTGGAGATTTGAATATTCATTATTCAGATTAAATCTATTTTATTATCTATGACAGCGTATTAGGGCCAGTGTAGGTAAAAAATAATAATAATTACGGAGCCGGGGGAGGGGCGTAATATTCAGAGAAAGAACTTCCGAGATTAAAGTCATGAATTTACAGGAAAAAAAATCGGATATTCTCTGAGATTAAAGTCACAAATTTACATATAATTCAAAAAGTTGGTGATGTCATTAAATAGCTCCTTTTCTCAAGTCAACAGTCAACCAAAACCGAAAAATACTCAGTTTATTATCCAATAACATCCCAACAAATCCTCACGGTAATTTACTTGAAATGGTAAAAATAAAAAGACTTAAACTAATTATTTTTTCGGTCAATCGACTGATGAATTAATCGACTAATCGTCATGTTGCTTCAGGAAGAGTTTTCTGAGTGTTGATGTCTCACTTGGTGCTGATGCCGTCGAACATGTTGGAGGCCTGATATCTGCGGGTCGGTTTGGTCGGCCTGCTGCTTCTCCTCAGCCCAATCTTCCTCCCAACACCTGGATGTAGAACAAACACACAAACACACCCATACATGTTGACTGAAGTCACCATTATGGTAATAATATTACCAGTGATTTCCAAAGGCTGCTAAAGCCTCTGAAACAGCATTTACACCATTATGAGAGAATAAAACTCTCAAATAAAACCAGGCAAATGTCAATAACCAAATGTTCTGTCCTGGGACTGATTCCTTTACATTAAATACTCCTTCATTAAATCATTGCAGACGTTTTTTTTTTTTGCATTTTACATTTTCACCTGAGGAGCTTTGAAGCCTTGGAGATTTCCTATAAACACAAAACAAAACTCAGTATGAGACACCATGCGGGCAGTGATTTACGTTACATCATGTAAAAGGGTGGAAGGTTCTTTGACACATATATTTTCAAACTGACACTCATAATTTTCTGTCAACTGGCGTATAAACTAACTGAAGGTGGTTATCAGACAACATTCACTGGTCATGTTGGTCGGACCTGAGGATGAATCTCACTGCTTCCTCATCTTCATCCTCTTGTGTTTCCGAATCGACGTGATTCTGCTCATCGTCTTCGACATAAACTCCCTGAAAAATATGTCAAACATTACAAGAAGACGGTATCATACTCACACTGCCAAAGTACAACATGATCAGTACAAACAGACAACACTGCACACATTTACTTTAGGACACATATATATAGTCATATTTAATATATAAATCCACAATTTTTATACATATATAATTTATATATTTTAGCTTTTATGCTCCTTAAAATCCTGATAACGAGAACAACACCATTAAAAGTAAATTAAAGCATTTATGTATTTATTTATTTTTTATATTTCTGCTGTTAACAAATCTTAGAACAGCACCAGAAAAAAATAATACCGTAGATTTGTTGTCTTGTGTTTGTCCCAGTTTCAAAACAGCTGGCAGTCACTAGTTTATTGAATCAATGGTCATACCTTTTACTTGAATTAAAGTTTAAGAAAGAAATTGTATTTTGACTGATAAGAAAACAAACAAAAGACTAGCAAACAAAAATATTTATTAAAAAAAAAAATATATATATATATATAATTTACATGTAAATAGACAACAAAATTAACACGTTTATAAATATACAATATAGTTTTTATTATTTAATTTATATGATTTATCAACATATAATATAATGTTTAATTACCGGCCATCTAAAAATAAAATGTGATTTTTCTTTTTGTTTGTTGCCTTATTAGATTAGCTTTTGTGCTTAAATAATAAATAAACAAATATATAAATACTGTATATATATATATACATACACACATATATATATATATACAAATAAATAAACAAATATATACATATATATACACATGCATATATATATATACAAATAGATAAACAAATATATACAT
>CAKAKR010065889.1:40977-98842 GCA_916700685.1 Adelosebastes latens
GCAAATACATACATGTTCATAACACATAATTTCAGGATTCACTGGAGATTTCTTAGACTGACAGATTGATACTAATATTTAGTAGAAATATTTGTGCAATAAACAACAAGATAGCAATACATATTACCCAAAAGAATAAAACACTTTAAATCCATAAAATAAAATGACATTTAAAAGGGCCTGTTTGTAACTTCTTACACGTATAAATCATTGCAGGTCGGTGTCCCATGCGCACTTGCGTGTGGCTACGCTGTTCAGACAAGACTCCAATACAAATTACATCTAGTGAAGCCCGTCTTGCAAAACAGTGTTGGCCGCGGTCGTAGGACGCGGGGGAGACCGTAGCTTTGGTGGCCGTTTCCATGGCCGTAGTCTCTGCTGTACTCTGCTCCTCTGCCTGCCTTCACCCACACACCGCGCTCGTTTTCGCTCTTTCGCTCCTCTTTCTCTTCCGCAATTTCTGATTCTTACAAACAGTCCCTTTAATATTTCGTGAATAATGATTGTATTTACAAAGCCCACCAGGACCAGCTGCAGTAAAAAGCCAGTAAATTACCAAAATAATCTGTAAATGTAATTTCTTTCTTTTGCAGACAGTATTCTTTTTGGATAAAAAGTGATCAAATCCCTCATTTAAAGGCCTTAAATTTCCTACCAATAAATCCAGCAAACACACAAGAGGCTGGATTTTTTACCAAAATTATGTTTTAAGTGTAATTTCTTTTTTTGCAAACTGCATTCATTTTGGATAAAAAGTGATCAAATCCCTAATTTAAAAACTTTTAATTTCCTCACAATAAATCCAGCACACTAACAAGATTTATTTCTCAGTGACTGGAGCAGATTTTATCGTATTTTTGCACATTCAAAACTTCTAAAATGCTCATTCTACACGCGCGATAAATGATTAAAAGCAACAATACATGGTGTTTTTGTTTTAAGTCCAAGGTTAAACCTAAATTTTAGCCTACTTATATAAAACCAGTGTATATAAATTACAACACGTCTCAATAGAGTGCTGCAGGGATGATGTATTTTTGTAGGCCAACCAGGAAGTTAGTATCGCCTTGGTTCCCTCGACAAAAAGCCAACGGGATTGTTCCATTGGGTTTTGGATTATTGCAGAAAATAAACTCTGTGGCAAACAAACGTTTATGATACTTACACATTTTGTTCAGCAAAACAACAAATGAACACCACTTTATGATTTTTTTAAGCATAAATGCAATCGCCAGAAGTAAAAAGTTAATGTTAGGCTATAAACAAACTACACCACGGTCGGATGAGGGCGAGTATACACAACGAGGCTGTAGATATGAAAATAAATGAATAAATAATTAAATAAATGTCATATGTAGCAAAAATATTAAAAATAAATGTAGTCATTAATTAATTGATAAAATGTGACATAAATTGACATTTGTTTTAATTTGCTTATTTATGTATTACTCTAAGTATTAATTCCCTTATTATTTACTCCTGTTTAATTTTCCTTTATTTATTTATTATTAATTTTAAAATGTATTTTTGTATTTTTGCATATATTTTTTTAAATAAAATAAAGACATTAATAAATAAATGGGAAAATGAAAAAAGAGTAAATAATTAATTAATACAAAGATAAATAACAAAACAGTAATATCAATTTATGTCACATTTTATTGATTAATTAATGGCTACATTTATTTTTAATATTATTTTTGCTACATTTCTTGACATATTTATCCTGTCATTTATTTATTTATTTTTGATTTTGGCCGGTTACGTCCTCCATAGTTAAGGCAGACAAGTCAGCGTGATGACGTTTAGTAAACTCATTTAGCCACTTGTTAGCAACCGCCTGTTTTAAGACATTTAAAACCTTCAAAATTCACGAGTGTGATATTTACTCGCGTTTTATGAAATAGAACAAAATCTCTTCAGCTTGTGTTAATCACAGACCTTATTTCAGGCATCCAACTAAAAATCCATTAAAAAAAAACCCCACTGACTTCCAGACAAAGGAACAAGAAATGATAAAAATGCTATCTCATTTCTGGATTTTTGGACTCATTCCTGTAGCACTCTATAAGAAGTGGACGTAGTCAGCGTGACTTCACCCATTGGTTTGTGGACTGCCGTTTTGAAGCCTTGAGTTCGGCAGTTTGGCCGTCGCCATCTTGGTTCTTTGCAACCAGAAGTGATACGAGAGGGTGGAGCTAAGCACGACCAAAATGTTATATTTAACTACAATCTAGCATCCATTTTTTACCAGCATTTGGCCGGTGGCTGGTGCTAATTTCCAACCCTGTTTTTGCCGTCTTGTTTTTTTGGCCATCGCCATCTTGTTTTTTTTGTCCGTCGCCATCTTGTTTTTTTTGTCCGTCGCCATCTTGTTTTTTTTGGCCAACGCCATCTTGTTTTTGGCCGTCGCCATCATTGTTTTTGGCCGTCGCCATCTTGGTTTTTTGGCCTACGCCATCTTGTCCTTTTTCGCCGTCGCCATCTTGTTTTTTGGCCGTCGCCATCATTGTTTTTGGCCGTCGCCATCTTGGTTTTTTGCAACCAAAAGTGACACGAGAGGGTGGAGCTAAGTACACCCGAACACTGAAAAATAATTTTTAGGTGACCAAAATGTTATAATTAATGTTTAATTAACTTTACGCCAAGGTAGCAACCACAAGGTAGCCCTGACCTAAAGCATCCCCTGCTTTATGGTCTATCTGACTCTAAATGGGACCATAATTTACTAAATAAACATCATGCTGTATTGAAGAAGACTTTAAACTAGTGATTGAGACCATAAACTAAACTAATAAATCAAGTGAGAAGTAGGGTCCACCACCCAGGCAAATTTTTCTCATCACTTTCCTGAATCTCCACCTGACCTACAACCTCCTGATCAAAACAAGCCTAACCTAAGTTCAACCCATTTCAGATGAGCAATAGAACTCTATTTTAGTTCTGATCAATTTGTTTTCATAGAAGTGCCACAACACAAGACCGTGTTGATGCTGTTTGAATATTTAAATTTCAACTTACTGAAGTTCAAACTCAGTCCCTGTACTGCCCGACAGATTTACCCTAAACCCATTTAAGAGACGTTTTTTTGTTGTTGTTCTTGTTGATTTCCAGATTCTACTATTAGTTGTATTATTGGTTAATTTGGATCCAGAGAGCACAGTGAGGCTTGATGTACTCTGATGGAAATTATGTTATTCTCAGACTTCCTCTTCAGTCTTCTCCAGGAGGCTGGTGGCTTCATGGGTGGGGGTTTTGTTGCTATCGTCTGCAAAAAGTGAACAGAAGTGATATTTTATATATACGATAAGACACTAAAAACATAGACGCTCAATGCAGCTTTCAGTCAAAGATACTTACCAGAGATGCCAGAGTCGAGAGACCCACCTGAGCCTGTGAAGAAAAGAGAATTATTTAGATGCAGTTGTGTAGAAACATGCAGATATCCTGCTTTTGATTCATCTATCGACTGGAAACTAAAGATAAAATGTGCTGTCTTACTGAAATCATGAGCTGTGATTCAGCGTCGGCAGAGGAAGACCAACTTTTTTATGCTAAAAACGTTCTTTTTTAATGCACTGGTCAAATTTGAGATCATGGGCTATTTTACTTCCATAACATGTCTTTCTTTAGACTAGTGGAAAGAAAACATCCAAAATACACATATAGGTATTTATTTTACTACTTTGTCTATTTACGTTTGTAGATTTCTACTAAATTCACCAAAAGTTAGCGTTAGATAATGCCTCATTTGCATATTTAAAAATACAATTTCAAAAAACTTGTATACAAAAAAATTATTGTCTTAATGTAAGTAATCAACCGGGGAAGTTTCATGGTGATATCTATTAGTTCTTTTTTTTTTTTTTTTACCATATTCACGTCTTCAAAATGTATGAAATTTCACAATCCACATATTTAATGGCCGTTTTCTCAAAATTCATTTTTTTCAGACTTTGAGCCAGAAATCTCCACTTTAGTAGCACTTACATCCACCAAACTTTCCAGTTTCATTCCTATCTATATTCTCAAGGTTTTTACAGAGGAGTTTGTTCCTATATAAGATAAGATAAGATATTCCTTTATTAGTCCTGCAGTGGGGAAATTTGCAGTGTACAGCAGCAAAGGGGATAGTGCAAAAAACAAGATGCATCAGCTAACACAGTAAACAAAGAGCTAAACAAAGTGTAACAAAATATGAAGTATTAAAATAGAAGGAAGTATAAAAATTAGAGCATTATATACAGTATTGACAATATCATTCATAGCCTGATTTATACAACACTTTATTACTAAAAACATAGAGATTTTTTTTATGATTTATGGAGTGACAAAAAGAGATATCCTTGCATATTTAAACATACATTTTCAGAAAACTTGTAATACAAAAAATATCAGTGATCAGCTGGGGAAGTTTCACAGTGATTCTATTAGTTACATTTTTTTTTTACCCTATTCACCATATCTTTAAAGGCCGTTTTCTCAATATTAGTTTTTATCATAAATAAATATAAAATATAAATAAAATAAAAGGGGTGGTGTAGGCTTTCAGAAATGTTTTACCATTTGACACATACGGTATATGAACTACCACATTAATATTCATAATATGGGGAGATGATCAACGATTATATGATTTAATTCATGTATTTTAATGTAATCAAGCTTAATGCAAAATTGCATCTTTGCAACATATTTCTAGAAGAATAGACTTACCAGTGTGAGCTTTGTTCGCATCGCCAGTGTTGCTGTTGTTACCATTCATGTCTACACAAACACACGAACACACAGGAAATATTAAGGCCTATCTGCTACAACCTGTTTTTGTACATATATATTTTTTACATAGTTTTTTTTTTTTTTACATAATTACATGATTGTTTTCAGGCCTATCAACCCCACACGAGAGATCATTTAAAAACACCCAACAGAAGCCGATCACTTTTTTTGCCAAGTGATCAAGCCATACTCTTTTCATCCAGTCTTTGTTTGCCCTTTTTTTAAATCTAATTTATTTGATAAACTTAAAATTGGTTTGACCAGACTTTTGGGTTTCCTCCTTCAGGTTGTAAAAATATAAATGTCATTAGCACAAAAATACTCAAAACTTAAGGAATAAAGTTTATATAACTATAAATAAAGCTTTAATAGAATCCATAGCAGAGAAATAAAACACTTACTTAAGGAAGTCTTTTCACCAGTAAAGGGTTTGTCTGTTAATAAAAACACACAAAAGTTAAAACACACACATATACACAACAAACTATTTTTATCCATTTTGATATTTTTGGGATAATCTCTGTAGGATAAGGTTGGCATTATTCAGTGTTTTTGTTAACCACCTTTGTAAAAATGGTAACAGCACATGACGTCCCAAACTGTGGACAAAGATACTTACCACTGTTACCAGTGCCATCGCTGCCGAGAGACTCCTTTGACCCTGCGAAGGAAAGAAAATCAATTTAGGTAATTTACAAAATGCAGCACCACTTATTTTATTTTTACCAAAATGATAAAAGACAACTTATATAACTTAAATTAGATCTCACAAAGCACTAACATAAACATACAGCACATTAAGATTAACACTGTAATTGTTCTACTTATTCTGTTGGATGTCTAATGCTGACTTCACGCCAAGCTTGAAGCAAACTTTTTGCGCGGCGCGACTGCATACAAAGTCAATGCAAAGACAATCGAATAGACGCAAGTTCGTAAACCATAGACTGTCTATGGTATAAACAATAGGGGTGGGAAAAAATAGATTCCCCCATGTATTGCCATTTTTTTTTTTTTACAATTTTGAAATAGATTTTTTAATGCCAGAATTGATATATTTGCTTCATATGAGTCTATGTGGAGGTAGAAGGAAGTTACCACTTTTATTGTTGTAGTCTGAGTAACGTGACGTCATAACCGTTCCATATCCGTCATAACCGTTCCATATCCGTCAACCAAAACAAACCGCAGCGAGCCGAAACAAGAAAGTATAAAACAGGCGGAGGGTCTGCGTGGACACGACCTGCACCCTCAAGTGTTAAATCCAGCGTGGTAAACACTACACATCCAGTAAAGGATGGAAACACTTTGGGTTTAACACATTGACAGGAAAAGCAGAGCTAGACATCACGGCTAAAGCTGCATGCTAACTCTGTCACGGACAGGAAACGTTATCGTATCGTGCTAACGCGATACAGCATCCATATACTGACATTTATGTTAAATGCATTGAAACGGCCCCGATGGAGCTGACCATGGATGGATAAAGAGAACGGAGCTGACGGGAGAGCTAGAGACGGACTTGGAGAAGTTAGAGGAAGTAGACACGTGGGACTACGTCCGGTTTATGTCCGTTAACAAAGGGAACTATATATACAAAATACATATATGTAAATAAGATTGATTGGATTATATTCACCAGAAGTATAAAACATTACATGTCTCTTATGAATTAAAAAGAAAATACCACTAATTTGTGAGGGAAATGTCTTTAGTCTTTGACTTTTGGGTTGCTGCAAAAAAGACTGACTTAAGACAGCTTGGACTGAGTTTTATGACCACCTTACACTAAATGATCGAAATCACGGGAGCGCGCCACAACTCTAGCAAAACTCATGATTTTATTCATTGGAAATATGTCTGCTACAGTGAAATAAACAAAATTGAATAAATAATTCCTGACAATGACTGATATATTTGACTTCAGGACATCTCTGACTACATACATGCTGAAAATCAAACATTTTTACTGTATTAATTTAGATATTTTTCAAAGTAAAAGTCCCTAGAAGTGTATGATTCAACTTTTCCCCATGGTCTAGTGTTAAAAAAGTTAACAATTATCACAAAAAAATCGTAATATCGAATCGCAATACTTAAAAATCTCAATACATATCGATATTTTAGGTGTCTGCAATACATTTTGCTGCTGCTGTTGCTTTGCTCCTGGGCTGGCAAACTCCATCTACTGTAGGTAATACACCGACTATGGATAAGTACCTCATACAACCCCACTTCAAAACCCCCAAACTATCCCTTTAATGTGAAATAAAATAGTTACCTTTGTCGTCTTTGCATAGATTTCCTGTAAATAAAGACAACAAACTGTGTAACTGATCATGGATGATATGGTTTAAATATGCATAGTCTTTCCATTGGCTGAGCCTGCTGACCTTTAAATACACAGTGGTAAACTTCACAGTCACTCGAATACTGATTAAATTTGAGGACTATTTAATATTTGTTTATGAAAATAACACTTTATTTAAACTTGTATTCTCTCAATGTTGAGGTGATGAGTGCAAGCTTCATGGTAGAGAAAAAAACACATTCAATTATAGTAAATGATCACGTTTCCACACACCATTCTGTATGTATCTTTTTAACATAATACTTTGTTCTAGCAAAATTAATAAAACAAACTTACGGGACTTTACTTGAAACGTTTAGTATTATGTTATGTCATGGTGGTTTTTAATGGTATTTTAAAAGAAAATATATTTATGTACTATGGGTAATAGAGGTTATTGTATGTACAGTATGTGTGAGGTAGAAACTCAAAACCAGCACTCTGAGCTCAGTGTGACTTATAATAAACACTTTTGCCACATAATGATTGACAGGACGGCTATTCGATGTGACCTCTGAACCCCTCATGAAGTCCATCATAAAATAATAATAACAGACCTTTGCTCCTGATAACGACACCACATCTTATCTTGTGGCTGAAAAGACTGCAACATCAAGTACTTTGTAATTGGTGTAAATACACTATATTGAATACTGCATTACAGTTAATCATCACATATCAATGACTTTGATGTGTCCATGTTGGTAAAATGTTCCTATGAAGCTTAAATCTCGATATTAAATACAGAATTTGGAACAAATATATTCCCCTCTTCTGGTATCTTGCTGTTGAAAGATGACAACAGTTATATATATATATATATACATATATATATATATATGTATATATAATATATATAATAGTTAAATTTTGCACCTACCAAGTTTTTTACGAAAGATGACCAGCAGCACACCGATACCGATCAAGGAGAACCAGAGCAAACCCAAGCCGGCGTAGACACCTAATTTAGAGTCGTTAGGAAGTGAATGATCTAAAACACAGAAAACATTCACAATAGTTATTTATTCAGTTCACTTTCAACATTATTTCTATTTGTTAGGTTCAATTTAATAATCTTTCTTGTGTCTTAAAAGGTACAAGATGTAACTTTTCCACATTGAAATGTTTAAAAACAACGAGACCTATGTTGTATATGTTGTTGAGTTGTGTTCTTACTAAGGCTGTCAATCAATCATTTTTGATCTGTTCAAAATGTACCTTAAAGGGAGATTTATCAAGTATTTAATACTCATATCAACATGGGAGTGGACAAATATGCTGCTTTATGCAAAATGTATGTATATATTTATTATTGGAAATCAATTAACAACACAAAACAATGACAAATATTGTCCAGAAACCCTCACAGGTATTGCATTTAGCATAAAAATATGCTCAAATCATAACTTGGCAAACTGCAGCCCAACAGGCAACAACAGCTGTCAGTGTGTCAGTGTGCTGACTTGACAATGACTTGCCCCCAAACTGCATGTGATTATCATAAAGTGGGCATGTCAGTAAAGGGGAGACTCGTGGGTACCCATAGAACCCATTTACATTCACATATCAGTAAGAAAGCGTTTCTTACCCCAAACCGCCTCAACATCTACCCCGGATGCAACATGTGTCACTCGACAGGTGTATGTGGACAGGTCAGACTTTAAAATCTCCACGTGGTCTCTTCTCTGGAAGGTGTCGTCGCCGTTTGGTCGAGTATCCGATGTAGTCACGCCGTCCTCTCGAGTTAAAATACGGCCGTTCCTTTTGATCTGCAGGATGATGTCTTTTGGGTAGAAACCGGTAGCCAGGCACATCAAAATGACGTTTTTCTCAACTGTGGCTTTCTTTGTATACACGAACACCTTTGGGGGAGCTGGGAGGAGAAACCGTAAATGTGAGATCATATTTGTAAGTTTTTAATGTTTAATAATAACATCAGTATGATACAAAAACACATACTAGTGATTCTAAAACTAGCAACATCAAACACCACTGCTGAGACCCATACTTCACTTTATAATTTCAGGTCTTTTTTTGGAGATCATGCTTGTTACTGAATGTGGCGTTTGCGAGGGTTGGGATCCGATAGCTGGTGTTGTTGCCCGGTATACCGATACTAGAAAGGTATCACGACACCCTGCCGTTAAAAACGGTACGATATCCCGTTTTATTAGTAGGTTGGAAAATTACATTTATTAGGCTGCCATTAAAACTGTGGTGTTTCTGCCTTCACAGCCAGAAAAAGGTGATTTCAGATCTCAAATTAATCTTTGAGTTTTAGTGATGTTATTTTTAACTTTACTTAGAAATGCTGACAGTTGAACCTGAGTGCATTTGATAAGGAAATCTATAGAATTTAAATTTAATAAAATTCTATTGAACCATGAATCATAGTTTTTTATGTTTTTCTATGTAAAATGATGATGGAAATGTTGCCACATCTGGAGCTAAAAAATAAAGAAATGGTCACGTGCTGACACCCCCTTTTAGAATATGCAAGTAATTCATTTTGTCAGTCGTCTGAACACCACAATTTTTAGATTTTGTGTGAGTCCCAATTGTTTCAAGACCATTTAGTTATATATTTCAACAACCTGCATAATAGTCCTTCCATCACCAAAGCTACCTCTATTATCGCTAATAATAATGACAATAAAAACAGAGAAATGATTTTCAGTCATACTTACAGGCTTTTTTTAGGTCCTGCTTCTCATATGTCATGAACTTGCCCAACCAATCTATGCACTCGTTCTCCAGGTAGCCTTTGGTGTATTCTTTTAGCACCTGGACATCATCCCACTTCCTCTTGGTCTGGAGTGCCGCGTCAACCGGGGCGACCCAGACCGAGTTGGCGTCGTCGAAGGACAGGAAGTCGTTTCCGTCGTAGCTGTACCTGTCAATGCCGCGGTGGAACTTCATCGTGCCGTCGGACTGCAGGTCGCCCTCACAGCCGTGCATCCACTGGAGAATATGGACGTCTGAAACCGGAGAGAGGAGCAGGACGGTGACGCCAACAATACGCAGACAAGATGAAGAGGTGGGTCACATTTTGATATTTGTGGCATTCTGGTTTAACATTTAAGAGTAACTGTGACTGAAAATCTCTTTAACTGCCCTCTGCGGTTAAAAGTTTCAAGACTGTTTCCCTTCTGACCCCACCCAGCATCACTGATATGTGTGTGGTTAGAAATTAGCTCTGTTTAACCTGGAACCACACCCGGCAGTGATGTCACAGGGTCCTGGAGTACACCTGGACATCACTGCAGCAAGGTGAGCTATGGGCTACTGCAGAAACATGGCGGTGCAACATGGCGGACTCCATGAACAGTAGATATAAACGGCTCATTCTAAGCTAACGAAAATACCACAATTCTTATTATCAGATTGATTATACACTAAAGAAAACATACTTATTAATATTATATTCCATTTCTGCCAATAGATCCCCCTAATTGTTACACACTGTTCCTTTAAGCGCATCAAAAAATACAATTAAAACAGTTTTATTCACGCAGACCAGCAATAATACCTGCCTCAATAACATTTATCTCATGGAGAGTTATTATAGATTTTATGGTCAATAAAAAGTGATCTTACCGGAGTCGTTCTGTCTCATGCGTTTCTTCAGGATGTCGATGTTGACTTTGAACCACTGCTGCTTGCTCTGGCGGGACTGTGTGCCTTTATCCCAGTAATCTGCAGGCAGTTTGTCTTTCATCCAGTCCTGTTTGGGAACTTTCACCTGGTTATCGCTGTCAAAGTAGTCGATGATCCTGCTGTCCAGCTGACCCATGGCTGTGAACTCATGGATGCCCGGGAGTCCAACAGGGTTTTTGGAGAGGGCCGTGTAGGTGTAAGTGAGGGAATGCCTCTCTGAGAGTCAGACAGGTAGAAAGAGACAGATATTTATTAGACAAGGCATTAGATTAGTCTCATATGTTTTTAATGATCCAAATATTGGGGGCTGGGACGATTCACCTATCTCCTGATTCAATACCATCACAATACTTGGATGCCGATTCGATATGTGTTGCTATTTTTAAGTATTACGATTCGATATTACAATTCATTGCGATTTTTGATAACTTTTTTAACACTAGACCATGGGTAAAAAGTTGAATTATACACTTCTAGGGACTTAATAAAGGGAATTAATACAGTAAAAATGTTTGATTTTCAGCATGTATGTAGTCAGAGCTGTCCTGAAGTCAAATATATCAGTCATTGTCAGGAATTATTTATTCCATTTTGTTTATTTCACTGTAGCAGACATATTTCCAATGAATAAAATCATGAGTTTTGCTAGAGTTGTGGCGCGCTCCCGTGATTTCGATCATTTAGTGTAAGGTGGTCATAAAACTCAGTCCAAGCTGTCTTAAGTCAGTCTTCTTCTTGTTTGATGCGTTATGTTTAGACGGGCAGCCATGTTGACTAAAACAGAAGTGTGTCTTTTCCTGTGTGACTTCCTGTAACGCTTCCTGTTTACACAGCCTGTTAGAAACCTGACATAAAGCTTTTCACAGAAATGTCAGCGTTGGCTAATATGTCTGTCAATAAGTACCAAGAAAAAGCAGTACAGGAACACCAAAGATATGTTTTAACTATAATGTAAAAATAGAATGAATATCAGCTTTTTTTAAACTCTCAAATATCTATATCTTTACTGGCATTAAGAATGAGGAAGTCAAACTCAGAAAATAGATCTAACGTTTACAGTCCTGCTTTGTTTATGAGCCAATTCATCATGTCAAAGATATCTCAACAATGTCCTCTGTTCACCTCAGTGACGTCAGTCAAAGGGTGGCGTTTATGGATCGAGTCAAAGTTTTTAAAGGGTAATAAACACTCAAACGTGTCTGCCAATATCTAGTATATCTTAGTCTCAGAATACGACTATAACGTCCACCGGTCATTGATGGATGATGGATCAATGATTTTAAATTTTTACAACTGATCCACTCATCATAAAGCAGATTTAAAATAAGAAAAGAGAATAAACGGAGAAAAATAATGTCTCTTATCTTTCTGATAACAATCATAGACCTGCGATAACACCAGCTAACTGTTTTTTTTTGTTTACCTTATCTTTATTTATTTATTATTTTATTTAAAAGGGACCATGTACAGTTTAAAACATAAATGTCACCATTTGATGCACCGTATACCAGATTATAGTTTAAAGATAATTAACATCTGTAGTCCCTTGGCAGGTCAAAACAAAGAAACATACTACAGTCATTAAAGAAAGAACATACAAAACGCACAATAGCACATCACAAAGTATGCTTGTCAAGTAAAGCAAGTCATGAAGACCAGTTCTGTAGAACAGATCTGTCAACTCTCCTGAATTTTCTCCACTTTATTTGTATATTGATGTTGTTTACAGCTGAAATGATTAATTATCAACTATTCTGACAGTCAATAGCACAAACATCAAACACTCTAAGGGGCTTCATTGTGGTGTTCTTTTGCCTTTCTTTGTCTTATGGTAAATAAATTAAATATCTTTTAGCCAGTTTGACAAAACAATTTAAACATTTTTAGACGTTTTCTTGGGCTTTAGGAAGTAAAGATATTTTTCACCAGTTTAATACACCATTAAGAAACGGTTAATCGATAGTGAAAATAATTGTAACTTTCAGCTCTAACATATTATTGTTTTTGCTTTAAAGTTACATTATTTGAAACACAAAGAGGTAAAGCAGAACTAACTTGCTTCATACCTTTTTATTATTATCTATTTATTTATTTTTATTGTTTTTTTATTATTTATTTTAATTTTATGTTGGTTTTGTTTCATTTCTGTTGTCCTTTTATGTTTGGCACAGCTCTTTGTTTATGTTTTCACTATGCTTCTTTTGTATGTAAATGTTTTTAATGTTTTCTGCTGTTACTATGGATACTGTCATTTTGAAATAATAACAAAAAAGAACTTACTTCATACCTTTTTTTATTATTATCTATTTATTTATTTATTTTTATTGTTTTTTTTATTTATTTTTTTTATGTTGGTTTTGTTTCATTTTTGTTGTCCTTTGTTTATGTTTTCACTATGCTTCTTTTGAATGTAAATGTTTTTAATGTTTTCTGCTGTTACTATGTATACTGTCATTTTGAAATAAAAAAAAAGAACTTGCTTCATACCTTTTTTTATTATTATCTATTTATTTATTTATTTTTTAGTGTTTTTTTATTTATTTATTTATTTTTTATGTTGGTTTTCTTTCATTTCTGTTGTCCTTCTTTGTTTATGTTTTCACTATGCTTCTTTTGTATGTAAATGTTTTTAATCTTTTCTGCTGTTACTATGGATACTGTCATTTTGAAATAATAAAAAAAAAAAAGAACTTGCTTCATACTGACGCCATGTTAGACACGCAGCCTACATTACTACTAACTTTACTATTGAAGTATTAAATCCACATTTATAATGGTTTGTTTCGACGTACTGGACCTGTGGAATAAATGTACATTACAAACATATAAACAACCACCGTCCATTTTAACAAATTAAGCTAAAATAACAGCCAGAAACGACGAATTTCAAAGACGTCACAACATCGTGTTTTTTTTACTTTCGTTTTCAACCTGAAGTCAGAAAAGTCTCAACTTACCGCAGTTTACCGTCAGTCCTGTCCCCAAAAGGACAAAGACTGCGATCAAATTCATCTTCACCTCAAACCAGTCGTGTCTCGTTAATAAAAGTCGAGTTTTATCGGACAGTTGGACCGTGTTTTGTCTCCGTGTTCAGCGCGTCAGTCCGCGGTGATCTGCTGCTGCTGCTGCTCTCTGCTTCCTGCTTCTGTCGACTATCTGCTCTACACGGTGCGTTCAGGGGAGGCTCGTAAATTAGAGACGCGTGTCGCAATCCAGTTACATCCAACTTTCTCAACACCTTTAACGACTTCAACTCGTGCTGCTATTCCAAATGGATTAATTTAAGTGTAACAATAAGCATTTTCGTCAAACTTTTAGTACTGTATTTATATTAACCATATATATGCATTGACTGGATAACCCAATCAATAAAGTACATCTATCTATCTATTTATCTATCTATCTATTTATCTCAAACAAAGCAAAGGGAGTACATTTATGAAAAACTATTTAAATTATGGTGACAATAACATAACACAACCTTTACTCGTGTTGGATGGACTTGAACTAACAGATATTAAGTGTAACTAAGCATTTTTGTCAAACTCTTAGTACTGTATTTATATTAATTATATTGTCTATGCTATATATATATATATATATATATAGCATAGACAATATAATATATATATATATAGTGTTGGTATGTACATTTTATTTACTGTTCCTGTGCATTGACTGGATAACCTGCTGCAGTAACACAATAATTTACCAATTTGGTATCAATAAAGTACATTTATCTATCTATTTATCTATCTATCTATTTATCTCAAACAAAGCAAAGGGAGTACATTCATGAAAAACTATTTAAGTTATGGTGACAATAACATAACACAACCTTTACTCATGTTGGATGGACTTGAACTAACAGATATTAAGTGTAACTAAGCATTTTTGTCAAACTCTTAGTACTGTATTTATATTAATTATATTGTGTATTCTATATATATATATTTATATATATATTAATTATATTGTGTATTCTATATATATATATATATATATATAGACTTGGTATGTACATTTTATTTACTGTTCCTGTGCATTGACTGGATAACCTGCTGCAGTAACACAATAATTTACCAATTTGGTATCAATAAAGTACATCTATCTATCTATTTATCTATCTATCTATTTATCTCAAACAAAGCAAAGGGAGTAAATTAAAATAAGTTGATATAAAATATATAAATACAAAATTTATAAAAAATAAATTAATTTTCTGTACTACAGAAAATATGTGATTACACAACAGTTGACTAAACAATTAATCAACTAATCATTTGAGCTCTATGCTTTATATTTCTTTTTTTTTTTAAATCAGCTTTTTCATTCTTTTCGTATTTTTTATTGTATTGTAAATAAAATAAGAAAACTAATGTTATATAATATATAGCTTTATATTTTTTTCATACATTTTCAGTGCAATGGAAAGGTGTCTGAAAAAAGCACATATTACATATATTACCTACCATGATATCGTTTTAATATTGGCCTAATCTGTTATATGTATGGATTAAGATTACATATGTAATATAATAATATGATAATATATTGTTATAACCAGTATGATAGATAAATTAGGAGCCATTGTTACAGATTAAACTACCAAAAGTATGCATGTGAAGTATTTTCATACTGTTGCTACTTTTACTTGAGTAAATTATTTGATTACTTCTTCCACGACTGATCATTAAGGAAACAACATGAAGCTAGAGACATGAAGTAACTAGCAGTGCTGCTCTGCGAGAATCATCCAATCAGATAATTCAGAACGGGTTGACTCATTCGTTACTGGGCAGACTACTTCACAGGAGGTTGTCAGACAGCTCTCTGTCATGTTAAGAAGGGAACCGCAAATTGGGGGTAAACTCTCGCGAGATGATGAAAGTTGGGCGTTGATCTCGATTAGGATATAGGTAGTCGGGCAGCGAATCTCGCGAGAGTTTTGGCAAGTTTTTGCAGATCTCAGATCAGATTTATTTATTTATTTCTTCAGAGTGTAAAAGTACTAATAATACTTAAGTAAATGTATTTATTTAAATTGGACCATTGTTAATAGTCAGTTTATTGTCAATACTGTATATACTGCTCCTATTTTTATACTTCCTTCTATTTAAATGGTTCATATTTTGTTACACTTTGTTTAGCTCTTTTTTTTTACTGTGTTAGCTGATGCATCTTGTTTTTTTGCACTATCCCCTTTGCTGCTGTACACTGCAAATTTCCCCACTGCGGGACTAATAAAGAAATATCTTATCTTGGTCTGATGAAACTGAACAGTGAATGAACAACTCTTTATTCATTGGCAACAAATTAACACACAACTCATACTTCCATCATAGCCTATCTATCTATGTATATATCTATATCTATGTACATATATTATTATTATTACACTGTTAGACTTTGGATTTGACAGAAATACTTTTACATTTACATTCACTTTTTGCAGAGCAGCTGTAACATTTGTGTCCTCTCTCTGTCTTTCTGTACATCCGGTCACTAAAGAAGAAGTGGGAGACATGCATTCACTTTTTGCAGTGTTGAATCCACATTCTACCATTTACATTTTGTGTTTTATTCTTTTTGATGGAAATAAAATCTGTTTATTTTCTTCCTCCTGTTCTGTTGAATATTTCCTCAAACTTAAGTGCAACCTGCCTTAAAGGTCCCATATTATGCTCATTTTCAGGTTCCTATTTGTATTTTGTGTTTCTACTAGAGCATGTTTACATGCTTTAATGTTAAAAAAACAACCTTTATTTTCCTCATACTGTCTGCCTGAATATGCCTGTTTTTGCCCTCTGTCTGAAACGCTCCGTTTTAGCGCATTTTGACGGAATTGCGACAGAATTGCGTTGCTAGGCAACAGCTTGGGTCCATGTGTACTTCCTGTCAGCTGATGACATTCACATACACTGCAACAGGAAATATACTGGGACACATTTAGAATGTTTACGTTTAAAATTATGTCAAGGGTCTAAATATTGTATATTCGTGACATCACGAATGGGCAGAAATCCTGACGGCTTG
This sequence comes from Adelosebastes latens, assembly GCA_916700685.1. Taxonomy (NCBI): domain Eukaryota; kingdom Metazoa; phylum Chordata; class Actinopteri; order Perciformes; family Sebastidae; genus Adelosebastes; species Adelosebastes latens. The sequence goes on from CAKAKR010065889.1 coordinate 57,800, forward strand.
TTTCAAATGCAGAGTTTCTGAATACGGACTGTGTAGTATTTCCCTGTGGATTGAGTGTTTCGATACTTTCACAGTATTTATACAGGACTTAAACCTGCTTTATAATAAAAAAACATGAAAATCTCACTTTTTTATAATATGGGACCTTTAAACCTTCTTATTTTTCAAGGCAATGATGCACTGGGCAACTTCTCCGGTAACATTTAGTTGCAATGAATCATTTAAAGACATTTTTTGACTCTGCTGGAGGCCGTCTTCGTTGCCTAGAAGATTGCTGAGTGTATCACCACCTCATATGGAAAGAAGCCTGAATCATCTCCTCTTTCTTTCCCATTAAAACCCTCATCAGTTCTCCTCTGTGCCCCCCCCACCCCCCTCCCTTAATCCATCCATCCCCTCTCAGTCCATCTTTTCCTCCCGAAGCGGAAACCGAATCCTCCTTTCTCCCGGCTGACGGCTTGGAGGCCTCCGGCGATGGATTTCAGAGCTTCGTTCCTCTTTCCCCCGTCCTCGCCTTCTCCTCCGTCCTGATAGTTCCTGCTCTCTAGAGCGTGACCCCTGGGGAAGGGTGACAGCGCCCGGGCTACCACGTCTCCTCTCTGGGCTCTCAGCAGCGCCTCTTCCTCCCAGGACCCGCCCTCCTCCTCTTCCTCCTCCTCCTCCTCCCGGGGGTCTCGAGGCCACTTGGCCCAGGCGTCAGGCCGAACCAGCCAGCCGCCCCTGGAGTCGTCCAGAGCAGCCTGGAGGTGCAGCAGGGTGGACTCCAGCTCAGCTCCGTCCGCCGTGGGCAGGATGGCGGTAGGGAAGTGGGGGTAGGATGTGACGGTCCGTGGGACGGGGAAGAGGAGGGCGAGGGAGAGGAGGGTGAGCTTTGAGGCGCCGAGATGGAAAGAAAGTCTCATCTGGAAATAAGAAGAGTCACAACTAAATTAATAGCAGCTCATAAACATGATCACATGATTACAGTAAGAAAATCAAATACATTCACAGAATTAATGAAAGTAAAACTTTGTTAAGGTAAATGTTTGTTTCTAAAAATTTCAGTAGGCCATATTGCAATATTGCAGCAAATTTCTGATCTATAAGTCTTATAACTTTTCAGTTACACTAGAGGCCTGTGTGTATATATTTCATATGTTTATTTTAGGGCTGTCAAAGTTAACACAATAATAACGCAAATTTGTTTTAACGCCGCTAATTTTTTTAACGCATTCACGCACCTTGTGATTTTTAGGTTGTAGCGGGCTCAGTTTTAAAAGCTAGAGTGAAGATACTGGTATCGTAGGAAACTACAAAGAACCTAAAGAATCCATCAGTACCAACCATGTCATACTAGCTTGTCATGAAGGAGGTTAAATAACGCTCCAAACTTACGCGTTGCTGAAATGTGCTATATAAATAAAGCTGCCTTGCCTAACAGATATGTAGTTATTTTTGGGGAGTATGTAACTCCTTTGGCCATCTCACCCACTATGAGTTGTTTCGAAATGAGCTCAGTATGTGGGGGAGTTGGGACTTATCTTCTCTAACAGATGGTGATATGTCTCAGCCCCATGTAGCTGTTTATTCAAAAATGCTCAGTGGAAAGTCCCTAAGATACCGGACGCAGACAGGAAGAAGCCTGAGAATCACATGACTACCTAGCGTCCTTTCACCTCAGCTACAGTCACTGAATTAAAGACCAGGACTAAATACCAAAATAACAATTTGATATTTTTCTTTCTTTCTCTAACCTTCCTGAAGAAAAAACATTATTCTCAAGCACTCAAAACTTAGAACTAAGTGAGAAATATCACCAAACAAACTGGTTGAGTTTTAATTGCCACGTTGGCAAATAACCAGTTTGTGTTCAACAAGACTTTTCTCAGAAATAACAGACATCTGAGAGCCAGGCCGCGCAAATTCTCTAATTATTGGTTAAAACAAATCAAATATACAAAAAAGAAGACGTCCAATACAACTAAAGCCTTCTGCTACTAGACCTTTATCAGGTTAAATACGTCTGTTGAATAAGAATAATAAATAAGTCTTGCAGCAGCATTTTAACAAATTAAACCCGGTGCAGCTCCTCGTGTCGACGCCGGCAAAATCGCATCGCTGAGAAACATTTTGGCTGTTTCAGACATAAATATGCTGCAAGAAACATTTTGTCAAAAGTGTGAAATATCCGTAAAAAACCTGGAGAAATAAGTTATTGATACGTGTCGGCATCAACGAGGAAGAAGAAGAAGAAGACAAACAAGAAAATTCCCATTTCTTACCTTGTGTTGCGCTCTAACTTGTTGTATCTGATCTAACGTTCGTCGCCTCTGACCTTTTTAAAAACCGCCCGCCCTCCTTCCGCCCCCGCTGCCCTCGGGTCACAGGCCGCCGTCACCCCATTGGCCCCTCGCCCCTCTGACGCACACAAAGTCAGCGTCCACAGTCGTAACCTTCATTCTTTCAGCTGAGAAACCCCGGTCCACTTCAGCGACAAGGCCCAGAGCGTCGCCGCAATTATCGGCGCCTGATTGAGGAGCCAATTCACAAAGAAGGAAGCAGCCAATTCATTAAGATGCTTGTGAGGAGAGAAAGTCTCCGGGAGAGGGGGGATGGAGGACACGTTGGTGGCTTCTTCTGTCGTCATGGTCGCCATGAAGGTCGTCTCGCTGGGAAAACAACAAACACACCTGAAAGAATGTCATTCAAGCAGTTTGGCTCCGAGGAATCACTTCATTGACAAAACATCAGTCATAACCTCTAACCGAACGACGCTGATTTAATTTACCACCAATTATACGACAAATGATCTGCAGAGTGTCGATTCTGTGACGATTTTTATTTTTTGATTGATGCTTTTTGTTCAAAGTTCAGTGGAGGAGGAAGTATTTTATTCATTTACTTTAACACCAGAGTATAAAATACTTTATTACGAGTAAAAGTCCTGCATTCAAAATTTCACTGAAGTAAAAGTACAGACGTATTAGCAACAAAAAGTATTTATTATCAAAAGTATTATATTTATTTTACATTATTGGATCATTATTATTGATGTATTAATATGTACTTTAATGTTGTTGTTGGTCAAGGTGGAGCTAACCAGGGCTGTGGCTAATGATTATTTTTATTGTTGATTAATTGGTCGGTTATTTTCTTGTTTAATTGTTTGGTCTATAAAATGGTGAAAAATGTGGATCGTTGTTTTCCCAAAGCTCAAGATGACGTCCTCGAATGTCTTGTTTTGTCCGCAACTCAAAGATATTCAGTTTACTGTCATAGTCGAGTAAAAAAAACTAGAAAAATATTCACATTTAAGAAGCTGAAATCAGAGAATTTAGACTTCTTTTTACTTAAAAAATTACTCAAACTGACTGAAACTGCAGCTCCAGAGCTTTTAATCTGTAACAATTAGGGCTGTCAATCAATTAAAATATTTAATTGCAATTAATCACACGATTGTCCATAGTTAATCACTATTAATCTCAAATTAATCATGTTGGGCTGCAGTTTGCAATGTTATGATTTGAGCATATGTTTTATGCTAAATGCAGTACCTGTGAGGGTTTCTGGATAATATCTGTCATTGTTTTGTGTTGTTAACTGATTTCCGATAATAAATATGTACATACATTTGCATAAAGCAGCATATTTGTCCACTCCCATGTTGATAAGAGTATTAAATACTTGACAAATCTGTTAAAAGACAAACGCGTTGTGGAAGTAAAATTCTCAGAAATATAGTTAAACATGTTAATCAGTGATAAAGAATATTGATCATATAATCATTTTGAATAAAGAAGTAATGTAATGTAATGTTAATTGCAATTAATCACACGATTGTCCACAGTTAATCACGATTAAATACAAATTAATCATGCATTTTTTTTATCTGCTCAAAATGTACCATAAAAGGGAGATTTATGAAGTATTTAATACTCTTATCAACATGGGAAGTGGACAAATATGCTGCTTCATGCAAGTAAGGTTGAGACTCCTCGTCTGCACAGATCGCGTGAATAACTGGGACTCTTGGGGGGTTTCCGACATGGATAGTAAACTCACACCTAGTATGTAACCACAAAATATAGCAAAAAGAGATCATATAAGAGTTGATTTTGCATTGTGTATGATTGATTATGTAAAGTGTAATCCATTGATTGCTTTACTGTAAGAGAGAAAGTACAAGAAACAGCCAAAGTTAAACAAGAGATGAGGCCAGTGAAGGAAAGTATGAGGAAGTGAGCCTTTCTGCAGAGTGCTGCAGAAGAACAATCTAAACTCTTACTAACGCGGAAAGAGAGGGGCGGGCGAAGTGGGTGAGATTGTCACGTATCGGCAAAAAAAAAATTGTGTTAGCACACACTCAGTTGAGACACAGAGAGAAGTATTAAAGAAGAGGTTTGGAGGGATTGTGTGTTCTTCTTCCCAGCGCTGGATCTCAGAGAGCAACTCGATTATTCTCTATTAGGATGTTTACCGCTCTGAACTAACAGGAATTCACCGGTTTCTGCTCACTCTCGGAAGACAGCAGGCTGAGGAGAGGACTTTGACGGAGGAATTTGGAAAACAGGAGATCACAGCATTCAGGACGATTAACCATCCCCCCCCCGTTCCCCAGTTGTGGATCATAATTTGGAGGATCATTAAAAGGACTTTGTGGAGTTTGGATAAGATCACACGGTTGGCAGTCAAGGAAGGATCGCACAGGCCAAGCAGCCATTTCCCTCTCTCTCCCCCAAACAAAATGGACTAATCGGACTTCAACCATTTAAATCAGGTTTTTAACATCTTACAAAATTATATTCTTAATCGATAATCAATTATATACAATATCTTATGATTAAGTTTTGTTTGAATTACATTTGAGCTGTATGCTTTGCCCTGCCTAATTATACAGTACATTTCTAAGCTGCATTTGAAGTTTAAATCGTGGCTTTGTATCACTTCTTAAGAGTTGTGTATTGTGTGCTTTAACGTCTTACCTGGTTCCTAAAGGTTACCCTTGTCAAAAATTAATATAAAACAGACCCTTGGAACTTGCTGTACAAGTTTCTTAATTTTATCCTAGCACCATACCAAGCACAGTACGGGCTGAAGCAGGGTAGGCGTCCGGACGTCGGCGCTTAGAAGCTAGGCGTGTCTCCTCGCCACCAGCTTAAACAGGTTTCAGCTAAAATTACTGATCGAGTAATACCGACAGAGCTGACTACCGGACCCTTTAAACGGAGAACTGGATAAAAAACACTTCCTGAACAGGAGTAGGAAATAGTGGATCTAACAAGGGACACGACGAAAGGATTTGTCGTGCAAAGATTCAACGGACCTCAGCGGAGTGACCAGCCGCTGTACGTGTGAAACGAACCGAGAGAAGAACGTGCAGCAGAGAGGATTTCTGCCCGAGCGTCGGAGAGGCAGCCTGCAAAGGAAGCAGTGTTGCCAGGCGGCCAGCCAAACGACGCAGTCGCCAGAACCGCAGAGATAGCCAGTGGCGAGCGGTAAGAAGAGCTGCCTTAGCGGGGACAGAGCCGCTGTGCCCGAAGGACGGAGCTGAGTAACCTGAACGAGCCTGCAACTCATCCCTACTCAACGCGCTACGAGAGGCTTTGAGGAGCAGACGACTAGAAACGATAAAGACAAAGACAAAGACAAAGTAAGGAATACAGCAGCGGTGATACCTGCTGAAGCACCGAGCAAATAATGGAACATGCCTATTCGGTGGGGAACAATATGTACAGAGAAGTGGATGGAGTTCGTTACCTGGTAGACACGAGGGCAGAGGTGTCAATGACCTGCGAAAGCGTTCAAATAGCGGGACACCTAAAAGTACAGTTCGGCAACGGGAGAGTGGACAGAATGCCATTTGGAATATGGAGAGGGATCGTATGGGTAAAAGGGCCATACAACCTGATCACTCCTAGAGATTTGAAAGAACTGCACATGCCCAGGAATCGCCGGAGCTCGCTGCGACGACGACTGGAAAAGCTACAAGCAAGATTGGTGCGGATTGAAGGAGAAGAAGATTGGTATGAGCCGGTAGACATCCCAGACACAATCGAACAAAAACTCCAGAAGAGCGACTTTTCCCTCTTCGGAAAGGAAGAGTTGAAGAGGATTATAGAAAATGCAAATGTGGCCCGATTCAAAAATGACTGCGGGGAACTGGAAGCCAAATACACCCACACCATTGAAGGGGGTGTACACCAGCCAGTTAGAGAAAGACCACTGAACCCCAGAGCGGTCGCTGAAATTGATATTACCGTGAAAGAACTCAAAGCGTTGGGAATTATAAGAGAAGAGCCAGACCCCTTTACCAACAGTCCGATTCTGGCGGTGGAAAATGCGGAATCGTCCGGAGGGGGTTGGATGCTTGTCATCGATTTCAGAGCTCTCAATCAAGAAACTATAGCTAACAGAGCCAGCCTGAACAGCTCACAAGGAACTCTTAAAACTTTGCAAGGCGGGAAATACAAATCTTGTATTGACCTGGCCAATGGATTCTTTTCCTTGGGGCTGTCCGAGGATTCCCAATGGAAAACCGCCTTCAAATACAAGGGAAAAGCCTACGTTTGGCAACGTTTACCACTCGGGTACAAAAATTCGCTTAAAGTCTTCCAGTCAGCGGTAATGGATATTCTGGGTGACTTGGGAGTGACCATCCACACCGGCAATGTGTTCATAGCCGACGACACAGAGGAGAAACACCTGGACAAGCTACGAAAGGTAATAGAGAGGATTAGTGCAGCAGGGTTGAAGCTCAACCTGAAGACGTGTCAGTTTGGACAGTTTCAAGTGAACTACCTGGGATTCCAGGTCTCTGCAGACCGGGGACTTTTGGAGGCTTGTCGAGAGAAGCTGAACCAGATCAGCCCACCAAATTCGAAGAAAGAGCTGCGGAAAATCCTTGGGCAATGTAACTTCGTGAGAGATCATGTCCTTAGTTACCAGAAATATGCCAAACCTCTATATGCCCGTTTGAATAACAAACAGGATGACTACAGAAGCTGGACTTGGAGAGCGACAGACCAGCTCAACTTGGACAAGTTGAAAGAAGCCATCAAGGAAGCTGTTAGGCTGAGGCCAAGGAGCCTTACCACCAGGCTGGTGGCTGAGGTAATCTGCGAGGATGATGATGCTGTGGTAAAAGTCAGCAATGAAGAAGGGGGAATAGTTACTTTGTTGAGCTGCACGCTGTCTTCTGTGGAAAACAAATATCCACCCGAGGAGAAGGAACTAGCAGTCCTGGCCAAATATTGGGACCGCCTAAAGGAGCTCGCACAAGGCCAGGGGATCAAAGTCATCACCCAGAGTCAAGTGCATCGTTCCCTGAAGAAAGGGATGATAGAAGGCACCAAAGCTACAAATGCAAGGTGGGTAAGGTGGGAGGACATCCTGCTAGACCCTGAGCTCGAAATTGGCCCGACACAGGATTTGTGGTTTTAAGACCAGCAAGAAGAGCCGAGGTGGAGACAGTGAGATGAAAAACATACTCCCAGTCCTAAAGTCCCATTCCACGTCGGACAGAAGCTAGAGGAAACCAAGAACCAAACATGGCTGCCATTATGGATCATTAAAAGGACTTTGTGGATTTTGGATAAGATCACAAGGTTCAGGTTCAGTTTGGCAGTCAAGGAAGGATCGCAAAGGCCAAGCGACCATTTCCTTCTCTTGTCCCCAAACAAAATGGACTAATTCAATCATTTAAATCAGGTTTTTAACATCTTACAAAATTATATTCTTAATCGATAATCAATTATATACAATTTATTATGATTAATATATTTGTTTGAATTGCATTTCAGCTGTATGCTTTGTCCTGCCTAATTATACAATAAATTTCTAAGCTGCATTTAAAGCCTAAATTGTGGACATTGGCTTTGTATCACTTCTTAAGAGTTGTGTATTGTGTGCTTTAACGTCTTGCCTGGTTCCTAAAGGTTACCCTTGTCAAAAATTAATATATTAAGTTGTGTTAATGCGTTACTAAGAAATCAGTGGCATTAAAAAAAAATTGCATTAATGCGTTATTATTGCGTTAACTTTGACAGCCCTAGTAACAATTAATTTTTTTTTTTTTAAACTGATCACGTTTTGTTTATTAAGTATTAATTTGAAAAGTAAATATAGCTCTTGAATAAATGTATAAAGGAGTACCTCAAAATTGTACTTAAGTACAGTACATGAGTAAACATACTTAAACACACTCCACCACTGATAAAGTTTAGAGGCTTAATTCCACAAACTCATTATTACTTTTAAAGGAAAATTCTGGTGTATTACTCTTATTCTGGTGGTTTTGTCCATCATTTCTACTTATTACTCTTATTTTGGTAGTTTTGTCCATCATTTGCTACTATTTACTCTTATTTTGGTAGTTTTGTCCATCATTTGTACTTATAAATCTTATTTTGGTAGTTTTGTCCTTCATTTCTACTTATTAATCTTATTTTGGTAGTTTTGTTCATTTCTACTGTGAGAGAAAATACCATGACCCTTTGTATTAGCATTTGTGTACTCAGATTTATCCGAATGTTGTGGGAAAGTAGAGACTGTCCTAGTTTAGATACATTTGTTATCATATTCGCATCCGCACTCTTTCAAAACATTATAATCACCAGTAACTGTTTTAATGAACCTTCCACTCAGAAGCAGGGCGGAAGGTGTGGGTCACAAAGGGGAGTGAAGGCTAAATCAAGATACGGTTTGGGTCACAAAGGGGAGGGAAGGCTGAACCAAGATTATAAAGAATGATGTAGTGAGGGAGCTCTCTGTCTTTGTACACTGACTTGTCTGCTGTATGGACCCAAATGCATTTGCTTAATAAATAGTAATTGCTTCTCAACTGAATGACCAGAGACTTATTAAATAATTTCTCCAACACTACTTATTAATCTTATTTTGGTAGTTTTGTCCTTCATTTCTACTTATTAATCTTATTTTGGTAGTTTTGTCCATCATTTCTACTTATTAATCTTATTTTGGTAGTTTTGTCCTTCATTTCTACTTATTAATCTTATTTTGGTAGTTTTGTCCTTCATTTCTACTTATTAATCTTATTTTGGTAGTTTTGTCCATTTCTACCAGTAATAGAAACATCGTACTCACCGAATTAACAGCCGAGATCTGGGAACACGTCGAAACACGAGCAGTGAGACGATTACACAAACTCATTTGGAAGAGAAAACGAAGGTAAATACAAGTTTATAGAGCAGAGAAATGTGATTACTGATGCACATAAACTGTAGTTTTAGAGGAACTGAAGAAGAAGAAGAAGAAGAAGAAGAAGAAGAAGAAGAAGAAGAAGAAGAAGAAGAAGAAGAAGAAGAAAACTGAACATAAACTTTGTCTGTTTACAAGAAAACCTTTACTCTAAGAATTGTTTGACCTATAAAATGTCATAAAAATTGTGAAAAATGTCCATCACAATATCTTAAAGTCCATCAACAAAGATATTTACTTTTCAAACACAAAGGAAAGCAGAAAATTCTCACTCCTGAGATGCCGGAAGTGCTTAAAAAATGATTTATATGATTGATTATCAAAATAGTTGCCATTTAATTTTTTGCTGATCAACTAGCTAATCAATTAATCAGCTAATGTTTTAACTCTACGTGTCATGGATGAGCCTCAGCTTGTTGTGCACAAAGAGGAAACTTGGAGGAAGAAGAAGTGAGAAAACCGTTGATGGTTTATTCAGTGAACACAGACAGAGAGCTTTATCAAACAGGAAGCAGAGAAGAAGACACGATGCACGACTGGTTCAACACATGTTTGTTGTTGATGGTGGAAAAAAGCCCATATAAATCTACAAAACTAGTTTGAAATATTCAGCTCATGAAATATTGCTCTTACATCACGCTCAGCCTGGGAAGGATCTCTGGAAACGAGTCAGACGGCTATATAGCTTTAGTGAAGTGGTCCAAACATTTGACTTGTGTACCCCTAAAAGTGTTGAAACAATCATTATGCAGAATGACTCCTTTCAAAGTGTCGTATTATTATATATAGAAAATTATATTTTTATCACTGACAAATAAAAGTATTTTTAAGTTGTAGTTCATCAATGTGGAGCCAATCTTGAATACTTTGTATACTACTGGGTCATCATAATATATAATGTTTTATTTAAAAAGTAATTAGTAACTTTAAGTGTCAAATAAACACAGTGCAGTAAAAAGTAAAAAATATTTCCCTTTAAGTAGAAATACTCAAGTAAAGTACAAGTACAAGACAAATTTGTACTAAAGAACAGCAATTGAGTAAATGTACTTAGTTAAATTCCACCACTGGCAATAGCCATTAAAGGATTTATGTTACGTAACTACCTCTCTATAAAGTAGTTTTCATTGTTAGTGGCGGAGTCCGCCACGTTGTCTTCTCACACAGGAAACGATGCAGCAAATAATCCAACGTTACTGTTTGTAATTTGATATCTCTCTGTTATCAGAGCTGGATTAAGTGACAAAAAACATGTCCTTCTGATTTCCTGTTGTTTCACATTAAAAGCGTTTAAATCTCAAGAATTATAACTTTCACTACTCTCTTATTTTGAAAATCTGTTTCTGGAAGTTACTCACAGTGTGGAGGTCGTTTAGGGACCCTGGACTAGCAGTAATGTGGTCTAAAAGAACCATCCGGATCAGCTTCTCCCTCTGCTCCTCCTCCTGCCTCCCCAAAGTCCTCGTAGGCCTCCAGAGAGGAGACGCACCCCGGTGCACTCTGGGAGTCGTAGTCCAGGAAGAAGGCGGGGTTTTGCAGCTGATGCGAGTGGCTGACGGCTGGACTCCCCGGCGGCTCACTGAGCGGGGCGGTGAGCAGGGAGAGCTGCAGTTGGTCGATGGTGCTGGTGGAGGAGAAGGGCTGTGATTGGTCGGGCGGGGAGCAGGATGGCGGCGGAGGAGAGCCGGTCGCCATGGTTACGCCTCTCTGAGGAGCGGAGGGCGAGTTGACCTGAGAGTCGTCTGCGGTGAGGGAGCGTCTCAGTTTGGCCCGAGCGTTTTGAAACCACACCTGAGAGAGAGTGAGTTTTTACTTTAATTATTTTAGTTTTTGAATATATATTTATATATACAGTATATTTTGAATTGCACCTTACCTTTAACCTGTTTACACTTAGGGCATTATGTACATTTGGTTTGCACCTTACTGATAATCTTTATATTTTGTTCTATTTGCACGCTTTCCCACTTTGTACTGGAACTGCTGCACAACAACTTCCCTCAGGATAAATAAAGTTTTATCTTATTGTATTCCTACCTTGTAATCTCTAGAACAGGTATTCTCAACCACTGGGCCGCGGCCCAATGGTGGGCCTCAGAACACCACCTAGTGGGCCGCGGAGGTACTGACAAATGGTTAAATTAACCTCTTCAAAATCCGATGGCCGCTATTCTGTTTTTCAGTGGTTGTAGCAGGTGGGTTTTAAAGCTAGAGGAAGGATACTGGACTGATATGAAACTAAAAAACCTAAGGAATCCATCGGTACCAACCATGTCATACTAGCTTTTCGGGAAGGAGGCTAAATAACACTTCAAAGTTACACTAAATTTTGGCGAGGAAAAACCGTCATGGTCATTTTCAAAGGTTTCCCTTGACCTCTGACCTCAAGATATGTGAATGTAAATGGGTTCTATGGGTAACCACGAATCTCCCTTTTACAGACATATATGTCTCGGATGCAGTGACACAACATGGAGCATTTTTTGAAACGCAAAGTGATGTTGGAGACAACCCTGCACCAGTAAAAGCTCCAAAGCATGTGGTGAGGAAATATGACCCCGAATAGTTTGGATTCATAATGGCAGGCAGTGATGGAAGAGGGTAAGCTGAATATCTATGTGGTTTCATTACACCTGACAGTGTCATAACACATATTTATAGCCAAGTTTGTCATTTATTTGGGAAAGTGGTCCTCGGAATTATTTCACCAATCAGACGTGGGCCTCAAGTTACAAAAGGTTGAGAACCCCTGACCTAGAATGTCTGTACACTACACTGGATTGGTCCAGAATATGAAGGGAGATCACCAGTGTGAACGCATCAGTTTTATATCTGATCCAGTACATCACTATTTAATATCTATATTTGTTTACATAATCTTCAGAGCCGAAACAAAAAAAAAAACACACGTCTTATTACTTTGACTTTACGTGTTTTGTACCTGCAGGACTCTCTTGGGCAGGCCGGTCTTGTGTGCGAGGCAGTTCCAGTCTTTACCGTCAGGGTTGTGCTTCTGGGCAAAGTACGACTCCAGCGCTCTGAGCTGCTCGCTGCGGAAACACGTCCTGATCCGCTTGTTCCGCCTGCGGGTCCGCCCACCCGACACCCTGTCGTCCAATCGTGGCTCAGGACTGCTGACGGACTCCTCCCCTTCACCTGAGACCTGATTTTGAGCTGTTTCTCACACACACACACACACACACACACACACACACACACACACACAAACATACGGGAGAGTTTTGTAAGATTAATGCTTTTTAGCCTCTTTAAGCTCCTAGTTTTGGTTTTGCAGCACATTTCAGTCTCAGTGTTTCCAGCAGCAGACAGATACAGTTAGCTGTTTGCTAACATGTTAGCCAAAACAAATTTATAAGGTGATAATATGTCAGACGTGTGTGTTTTCAGCATGTTGTAGAGTTCTTTCACCCTCTAATGGCAAAAAATAAACAATAAATGCAGCCTTTACTGTGACGACCCACTCGAAGCAACGCATTGCACAAAACGTCCTTGCGACTTCTCGCTTGTTTCATCTAAATGTATTTATTCTTTAATGTATTTATTCATGCATTCACTTATTTTGTATTTATTTATTTATTTCTGTATTTACTTATACATGTATTTAATTTGTATTTATTTCAGCATCTATTTCTGTATATATTTATACATTTATTCATTTCTGTATTCATTTATTTTATAAATATTTCAGCATTTATTTATACATTTATTTTCGTAATTATTTATGCATTTATTTATTTTTGTAGTTATTCCAGCATTTCTTTCTTTCTCTATTTATTTATACATTTCTTTATGCTTTATTTATTTCAGCATTTATTTATTCTGTATTTATTTATGTATTCATGTATTTTGTATTTATTTATTTATGTATTCATTTATTTATACTTGATTTATTTATGCATTTATTTATTTTTGTATTTATTCCAGCATTTATTTATTTCTATATTTATTTATACATTTATTTATGTTTTTTTATTTATGGATTTATTTATTCTGTATTTATTTCAGCATTTATTTCTGTATTCATTTATTTTGTATTTATTTCAGCATTTCTTTCTTTCTGTATTTATTTCAGCATTTATTTATTTATTTATTTTGTATTTATTTAAGCATTTCTCTCTTTCTGTATTTATTTCAGCATTTATTTATTTATTTATTTTGTATTTATTTAAGCATTTCTCTCTCTCTGTATTTATTTATACATTTATTTATGCTTGATTTATTTATGCATTTATTTATTTTTGTATTTATTTCAGCATCTCTTTCTCTTTGTATTTATTTATACATTTATTTATGCATTTAATTATGTACTGATACTTATGTAATGTTTCATCCACTACACATTTTTGTCCTCATTTGTATACACTTAAAATGTTTTAACTTTTGACTTTGTCACTTCAGCAGAGGAGGAGGAGGAAGAGGAGAGGAGGTAGTGGTGTATTTTACTATAAATGCAAAGGAATCAAACCAACGCAGCTCTCACCTTCTTTCAGATTGGGTTTGGGCTGGAGGTCGTGTGACAGCGGGACATTCCCGCCGTCGTCATGGTAATGGGACTGACAGTAGAGGTTCTGGCCCTGCATGCAGTACAGGTTCCCTGGTATTAACATCACATCACACTCCTGCAAAACACGTTCATCATCATAAAAATACCTGCATTTAATATTAGATAAAGATGGAACTTTATTTAACCCAGAGGGATATTAATAAAAAAGTAGGAAATAGTGCAAATACTAATAAACAGACAATCCAAAATATACCATATATATGCCAAAAATATAAACGAGGTCAACAGTAAGTCATAAATTGCTTGTATTTTATCATTATGTCCCATAATTCAAAAAGTTTAAAGGATTGTAATGTCATCCAATCCAATCTATTTAAACTACCTGGCAGGAGAAGCAGTGAGGATGGAAGGTCAGCTCACCAGACCTCATGACCAAAGCGGAGGCTGGGATTGGCTGGAAGCAGCGAGCGCACTGACCGCCTCCAAACATCCTGAGCAGAAGGAGAAGTCAAAAGAGGTGTCAGGAGATATTAACAGACGCTACGAAGGTTTAACTGAACTGAACCTGAAGAGCACAAAGTGTTCGCCTGTTAAAGGAACATTCTGGGAAACAAACTTAATTTCTCTGACCTGCAGTAGTCTTGTTGGCAGTAGATGTTTCCGTCTCTCCAGTAAAGCGAGGGGTGTGTCTGCAGCTCGCAGTGACACTGGCTGCAGCGGAGGCAGACGCCGTGCCACACGCTGCCCGCAGCCAACAGGAAGAAGCGGTCGCACACCTGCTCGCCGCAGCCGGCACACGTCATTGGCTCCTGGATGGACACGGCTGTCGGAGTCTGGGACAGATTTATTTTACATTAGATTATTTAATCATGATTAATCGCATGATTGTCCGTAGTTAATCGCAATTGATCGCAAATTAATCACTCATTTTTTTTATCTGTTCAAAATGTACCTTAAAGGGGAGATTTGTCAAGTATTTAATACTCTTATCAACATGGGAGTGGACAAATATCGTGCTTTATGCAAATGTGTGTATTTATTTATTATTGTAAATCAATTAACAACACAAAACAATGACAGATATTGTCCAGAAACCCTCACAGGTACTGCATTTAGCATAAAAAAATATGCTCAAATCATAACATGGCAAACTGCAGCCCAACAGGCAACAACAGCTGTCAGTGTGTCAGTGTGCTGACTTGACTATGACTTGCCCCAAACTGCATGTGATTATCATAAAGTGGGCATGTCTGTAAAGGGGAGACTCGTGGGTACCCATAGAACCCATTTACATTCACATATCTGGAGGTCAGAGGTCAAGGGAACCCTTTGAAAATGGCCATGACAGTTTTTCTTTGCCAAACTTTTGCGTAAGTTTGGAATGTTATAGTGTGACATGGTTGGTACCGATGGATTCCTCAGGTTTTCTAGTTTCATATTATGCCATCTTCACTTCACTCTAGCTTTAAAACTGAGCCCGCTACAACCTCGGAAAGATCGACTGCGTTAATTAAGAAAATAAAGAAAAATAAAAAAATAAGAAATTAGCGTTAAAATGATTTTGCATTCACGCGTTATTATCACGTTAACTTTGACAGCCCTAGTTTAATAAATAACGTGATGTGATCAAACTGATACTTCAACTTTGGCATCCGTGTGAGATTCATTTTCAGACACCAAAAATAAAATTTGAATGGTCTGAAAAATGTTGCATCATTGTTCAAAATGATTGCAGCTTTAATAATCTCTTATTGTCTTCATGCTCCAGTGGTGGAATGTAACTAAGTACATTTACTCAAGTGCTATACTCTTGGATCAGCTGGAAAATGCATCGTCACAAAGCTGAAAACAGGCTGTTTTTCTGACTCTTTAGAGATACGTGGTTCTCACAAGACAGCGACGCTACAAACATATGATGATCTTATAGACCATGATGCATTGCTGTAGATTAAGCCAACAGTATATAAAGGAGTTAAATGCAGCCGTAATATTAATCCAGAAACATCACTGCTCTATCAGTACTGTGTTTCCTGCTCACATTGTCAGCAGCAGTACTTTCCTCCGTCCCCGCTGGGCCTCCGCTCAGCTCCGCCCCGTCTGCTTCGTCACCAAGGTCACTGCCGTACAACAGGTCCTCCAGGGCTCGGTCGTCTGGCGACATCATGATTGTCCTGAGAAGGTAGAGGTGGTAATAATCAGTCCACTTGATAATCACAGCCCTCATTAGAGAACTAAAAACAGACTTGCTTAATATCTCTATTAATAAACAACAAGAACATCCAGACTCAAACTGTATCACAACACACGTGACACACAGCTCTTCTCTTTCTGTGAAATGTTATTAATTCTGTTCTTTTTTTCATCTGTAGTTACAGTATATACAGTAATGCATGTATTTATGCATTCATTTATGTATTCTCTTAAAGCTGAAGTAGGCGAGATTGGAGCAAATATGATTAACAAAAGTTATTTTTATAAAACGGTCGCTATATCCTGACAGTAGTACATGAAACAGGTAACCTGAAAAAAATCATGTGCCTCTGTGTCCTCCGGTGCTCCTAACGGCATCTGCAAGATTTCACAGACCGGAGGAAAACAAGCAGTAAGAGCTGATCTGAGGTCTGCTGTCCAGCTGCCGTCTATGAGAGCTGGCTGTCAATCACTCGCGAACTCCGACCAAACGGTCAAACTAGGCAGCGCTGATCAAATATGAATCAATATTCTGTTACGTTAATGCCTATTTCTCTCCTCAAATGTTCTCAGAATCATCTTGTAGTTCACGGTTTAGCTGTAAAATTAGAAAGTTTGTGATGCCGCCGCTGCCATTGTGAAATCTGGTGAAGGAACGCCAAGTACCGGTCACATGACCGGAGCACAGCCAATAGGAACGCTCTCTCAATGAAATGACCTGTGATTGGTCAAAGTCTCCCGTCACGGGCTAGATGTTCTAAAGCCTGAAAACAGAGCCATGACGAGGAGCAGAAGTCTAGTTTTCTCTCAGAACACTTGAATTACAATATGTTGAAAGGTTATTATGGAATTTTTGCCCAATGATGCCAAAAATATACTGCCTACTGAAGCTTTAATGCATTTATTTCAGCAGTTATTTATTTTTGTATTTATTTAAGCATTTATTTATTCTTTTATATATTTCCGTATTTATTTATGTATTTATTTATAGATTTATTTATGCATTTATTTATTATTTCATTTATTTAGGCATTCATTTATTTTGTATTTATTCATGCATTTATTTATGTATGTATATATACATTTATGTATACTGTTATTTATTTACTTATTTATTTCAGCATTAATTTATTCTTTTATATATTTCCGAATTTATTCATGCATTTATTTATTCATTTATTTATTTATGTATTTACTTATATATTTATTTATGCATTTATTTATTTATGTGTTTATTCATGCATTTATTTATTCTTTTATTTATTCAGTTTTATTCAGTTCTTACTAAAAATTCATGAGAAAGTATTTTTTTTAACTTATTTATTTTAATAGATTTTTAATTTTGACAGAGAAACTAATATGTAAAACAAAAACAGGAGGTGGAAGTACAGTTCATTACATAGGGGTTGTGTAGTGTTTTTACCTACTATTAAAAAAGAGTGTTTAAAAAGAAAACATTAGTTAGTGTCTGTTTCCTGTGAGAAACTTTAACTCTGAAATAAATCAATGACTATCTATATTATTCATTCATTTTCAACAGTGATGAAAGTATTATTTCTCATCCCTTTTTTATTATTAATTTTGAAAACTATATTTTTATTTACCAAGTATTTCCAAGTCTGCTTTTAACATGTTGGTAAAAATGTGTTAAGATGGAACAAGATGAGTTTATCAAAAATAGAAATTAACATTGTTTTAGCCACTGTCAAAAAATAAAATAAAACCAAAGAGGACTTAAATAGTGAGATAAAGATTCAAAGGTTTTGATCCTGTACTAAAAAGACTAGTGTGTAATAAAGAATAATAATAAAGAATAAGGGTAAAAGTAAGAATATAAAGGACACAAATTCAAAGATAACAAATCATAAATGTGTAATATAAGTATTTAAATGCAGTGTGTATACTGTTCAATTTTTCAGTACATAAAAATGTAAAATGTAAAGCAAATTATATTACAGCCGCAACGATTTATTAACCGACAATCAGCAATAATTTTGATAATCGATTAATCGGTTTGAGTCTTTTTTAAAGAAGAAATGTCAAAATTTTCTGGTATCAGCTTCTATAATGTTAATTTGTTCTATTGAAAATGTTTTATTATTATAAACTGTATATTGTTGGGGTTTTGACTGTTGTTCAAACAAAATAAGACATTTAAAGATGGAAATTTTCCCATTTTTGAAGTCAATAAAGAGTCACCTTTTGTATCCAGGTAGACTGAGGAGGAGATGAATAAGATCTTACCTTGTCTCCTGCTGAGAGTCTCCTGGTTGGTGCTCCGTGTGAACGCTTCACCTGAACAACTCACCTGAACGTCTCCTGTATTGTCTTGACCTTTGCCAGATTTCACTCCTCCAGGCGTCTCTGCAGCCTCCCTTCTTGTGGTTTCAGGATCAGTTTCCACTCTTTCCCCGAGAGCACTGACCTGAGATCTGCTTCCACCTCATCCTCCACCAATCACAGGTCACAGCACCTAAACTGACACCAGGAATCAGCAGCACCTGTCCCAGGTGACGTCCCGGCACACACCTGTAAACAAGAGAGGAGGTGAAGGCTGATCTGATTGGCCGCCAGGTGAGCAGATGGGTGGGGTTGGGGGTGGGGGGGCTGCACCCTGGGGACCAATTAAAAAAACAACAAAGGGTGTTTAAAAGGACTTCTGGGATCTGCACTCCAGCATGAAAAGACAACGTCAAGAACTCGACTTTTCCCTCGATCCCTCGGCTGAACTGGGGACTTTTTCCCTCCTGTTTAACATCACACAAAGAAGCAAAATGAGATTCAAATCGTTGCTTGCGTCCAAAATGAGACTTCAGTTACAGAATAAAACAAATCTTCATATTTATTCACAAAGCAAAATGACTTGAAACCCATTTAAATGAGGCACACAGTGTTAATATAACTAAAATCAATAACACAGAGCAGTGATTGATCGAACAGACGATATATTCTGTGCAGTAAAACAATGTCTAACCATAAAATAATGTGCATAATTAAAAATAACCTCTTTTTAATCATTTCCTCCAACCTGCCTACTCAAGCTTTAATATAAAATACAATCAACTAATAAATGATGATGTATTATTATTGAGCACTGTAAACTATATCTAGTTTACCAGCTGCAATATTAAAGCTTCATACATTGCATATTTTATACAAATAATATACTGTATTATACATTATTCTGAAATGGGCCATTCTGCAATGTTAACGTTACTTTAAGTACATATCATGATGCTAATATTTGTGTACTTTTATTTTGTAACATTTTGAATGCTGTTATATTATTTTGGACACTTTAAAGTACATTTTACTGATATGTACTTTAGGATAGAAGTAGGATTTTGAATGCAGTATTTTAACACTGTGGTATTAAAAGAGTATCGTCCTACACTTCATTTAAATAACAGCAAAAGATTAAAAAAAACAGTGTAGCTGTGAGCTAGTAGCTTTAGCCCCCTAGCCCTAGCTAACTAGGTTTAACATGAGCATAACTTTTCATTAGTTTTATTAAATATCACCAGAAACATAATAATTTACGTCATATTAACTCACTCTTTTTAACTTTCCAAACACTATAAAAGGATTATAAACGTACCCGTGGAGTTGAACTACGTCTACAACTTAATTTTATTGAGAATATATAAAACTAAGTAGGTGCTATATAAATAAAGCTTTACTTACTTTTAAATATATTTTGCTGAGTAAGACAGTTGATAAAGTAGCAGCATGCTTTCACTTTAACTTAGCTTTAGCCCCCCTGGCTAACTAGGTTTAAGGATACTTTTAAATATATTTTGTTATCTACTTTTGATAATACTTCTGTACATCAGGAGAGAACTAGGATTTTGAATGCACCATTTTACTTGTAACGGAGTATTTTTACACTGTAGTATTGCTACTACTATAAAATATCTGATCTTTTACCACTGAGTTTAATTAATTTAATAACATCTGACACAACCCGAGTAAGACACTTGATAAAGTAGCTGCATGCTAACTTAGCTTCAGCCCCCCTGGCTAGCTTAATGTTAGCATAACTTTCCATTATGTTACAATAAATATCACCAGAAACATAATATTTTACATTATATTAAATCACTTTTTAACTTTTTCAAACACAATAAAGGGATTATAAACTCAAAATACTTCAAGAAAAAAAGTCGTAATATTAAGATAATGAAGTCAGAATTTTATGAAAATAAAGTCATAATATTTCAAGAAAGAAAGTCGTGATATTATAATAATAAATGCTTTTTAATGCTAATACTTTTGTACTTTTACTTTTTAATTTAATTTTGAATGCAGGACTTTTACTTCTAACAGAGTATTTTTACACTGTGGTACTGCTATTTTTACTTAAGATCTGAGTAGACCTATTGTGGCCTTCAGCAGTGACTGAATAAATAAATAAATAAATAATAATAATGAATGTCCTCAGTATTTTTTCCAAGCATGTACTGAGTATTTTATCTGCTGATATCAACAAATGCAAAGATGCCCCTTTCAATCTCAATCATTTCATTATCTTATTCTCAAAAAAATGAAAATAAAACATGGAGATATTCACAGAATGACAAACCAAACTCTCCATCACTCACCTGCTTGTCTCCAGTGTTGCACCCACAGACTGCAGACAGCAGCTGTATCTGAAATATCTGACAGCAGACAGCAGGTGACGCTGTGGAGCTTTAAAACAGGGTTGAATCATGAAGAGCTTCTTCTTCTACAGGCTGCAAACCACAAACCACAATCCTCCTGTTTGGTTTCATTTCAGGTGATTAGAAATAGAAAATACATTTGTTGTTTTGGGATGAAGTCAAACATACATCAAGCTCCAAACAATTATTTATTTCCTGAATAGTAAACAAGTTCTTTTTGCTCGAACAGCAACAACAATGATTTAATAATGATTCTGCATGTATATCTCTTTGGCAACTGGCTGATATTTATTTACATCAAAAACAATGAAAAGTTGCAGTTTTGGTCCATCAAACCTGGAGACAAAAAAAGATTAAAGTGCTGCAAACATGGGCTACATTTACACCTGTAAAAGTGATCCTGCGTTACATGTCGACGTGGTGGCAGAAGATTCGGATTCATCTTCTTTCCTTCAATAATAACTATTCTAACAGAGATAAAAAAAAAAACAGTATAATTCACCAAATGTATTATTTGCATTTACATTTAATTCTAACTTTTGATCGGTAGTGTGTGTGTGTTTTTGTAATTTGGGTGAACTGACCCTTTAAATATAAAGAAAGTGGTGCTTTAAAAAGAAGAATAAAACTGTACAATCTACAGTAACATACTGATAACTGACCTCTATACAAATGAAAAAATACGTCTTCATCTCTCCTCTGTTGTGAGAGCGAGGCTCCCTGTTAAAATGAGAGTGTGTGTGTTCACACATGTATGTACACACTGCTGTCCATCATGTGTTCATCAGTTCACCATCCTCGTCTTCGTCCTCATCCTGCGGTTGGAGGACTGAAGGCTGCTGGTCTCATCTTCATCTCAGTGAACGGGATGGAGAACTGTTTTCCTTTCCAGGCGGTCCAGATCACACCCTGACAAAGCATCATTTATATTTATTAATTAAATAATTCTTCTTAAAGGTGCAGTGTGTAGGATCTGGCGGTGTCTAGCGGGGAGGTGAGGAGATTGCAACCAACCGAAGCCTCTCCTGTGTGCCAAGTGTGTTGGAGAGCTACGGTGGCCGACACGAAAACACGCCAGAGCGTAGAGTGTGTGTGTACATGGAAAGTGAGTGGTGAAGCAAGAGAGAGAGAGAGAGTGGCGGCGCAGCAGCGAGTAACGTTATCGACTCCGGCCCAAGCAGGAAAAGTTATCCGTTCTAGGCTACTGTAGAAAAATGGCGGTGCAACATGGCGAACTCCGTGAAGAGGACCCGCTCCCTATGTAGATATAAACAGCTCATTCTAATAAACACCAAGCCGACAGTCGGTCGTCTGTGAGCGTCTGTCGGTCTAGTTTTTGCGGTGTGTCCCGCACCGTCGGCTCTAGTCTGCCTGTGTTGGAGATGTTTCGGACGATTCAGCACGTTGAATCGGTGGCGGAGCTCGTCGGTGAGAGAAATCATTCTGATTGGCTGTTCAGCTTAAAATAATCAGTGCGCGAGAAGAGAAACGGAAGTGAGGAAAGCGAGCCAACGAGTAAAGACAAGAGGACACACACAGGATTTATTTGCAGTTTAGCTTTTTAAATTCATGCTGAAATCACAAATCTACTTCTATCATAAACTCCTGCAGTCGGTCCGTTTTGCGTCAAGGCCACCAAACAAATCGCACCAGAGTTCGAAGGACAACTTTCACACCAGATAAAACGAACCAAAGTAAACTGGCAAACACGCCAGTTTGATTTAACCGAACCAAACACGTGTGAAGAGACCGCGTCCACCCTAACATGAATACAATAAGAAGAGTAATGTCCTGTCATTTCACCTGTAGTTTACCCGACTACGTCTGACCCAAACATCCCTGAACCAGTGTGAGTGACGAGGTTACCTGGTGGTTGACGTTGGTGCCGTAGAGGCCGTTGAGGTTCGCCTCGTGGCAGTTCTTGTACCACCAGCCTCCTCGGTACGACATGGCGCAGCGGGTGATGAAGGGCGCCAGGTCGCGGTCTTTGGTGGAGAAGATCCGCTGGCTGTGGTAACTGAGAGAGTCGCCTGAGAGCATGAACAGGAGAGGAGACACGAGGAATAAAAGAACAAAATGAAAGAAAAGTCTCTGGTTTCCTTCAGGAGATGTTACAGGAAAGAGTTCAGCACATTTTAATAATAACGCCAGTCGACCCCGCCGACCTCCTCTCACCTGCAGTGCCGCTGTATCCGCCCACATTCAGTTTGTAGTTTCTCTTCAGCAGCTCGAACGTCGAGTATTTGGCGAACACCGCCTCGTCTTTGTCTCTCAGGTCGACGCGCAGACTCATCTTGGTCATCGCTGTCAGGTTGTAGAGGCTCTCGAGGCCTGAAGCAGCGGGACATAAATCAGTTCAGTCTCAGATAAACATCACTTCCTGTTTGGATTCATGTTTAAATAAAAAACAAGTCTCACCGAGCCAAAACTCTCCACTCGGACTCCCGAATCCTTTAGTGTAGTCTTTCCACCCTCTGAAGAAATTCACCGAGCCGTCCTTCCTCCTCTGGAAGACCTGCAGACAGGAAACACACACAGACCAGGTTCCTCACAGGAAAACCTCAATATAACCGGAGACTGAGACTACAGGCTGGAGGAAGTATTCAATAATAATACCACACTATAAAATATACTCTGTTACTAGCAAAAGTCTTTGAAAATGTTACTTAAGACAGAAAAAGACTCCAGTTAAGTGTAAACATTAAAAATAGAAAATGTAACGAAAGAAAGTCGTAACATTTGGATAATAAAGTTGTAATTTAATGAAAATAAAGTCATAATATTTCAAGAAAGACAGTCGTAATATTACAATAATAAAATCGTAATTTAATGAAAATAAAGTAATAAGATATCAATAAATAAATAAATAATATTATGATAATAAAGTCGTAATTTAATGAAAATAAAGTGAAAATATTTCAAGAAAGAAAGTCGTAATATTACGATAATAAAGTCATAATTTAATGAAAATAAAGTCATAATAGTTTCAAGAAAAAATTGTAATATCACAATAATAAAGTCATAATTTAATGAAAATAAAATCATAATATATTACTAAATAAATAATATTAAGATAAAGTTGTAATTTAATGACAATAAATAAATAATATTTCAAGAAAGACAGTCGTAATATTACAATAATAAAGTCGTAATTTAATGAAAATAAAGACATAATATTTCAAGAAAAAAATTGTAATATCACAATAATAAAATCGTAATTTAATGAAAATAAAGTCATAATATTTCACGAAAGAAAGTCGTAATATTATGATAATAAAGTCGTAATTTAATGAAAATAAAGTCATAATATATTAATAAATAAATAAATAATATTACAATAAAGTCATAATATTTCAAGACAGAAAGTCGTAATATTACAATAATAAAGTCTTAATTTGATAAAAGTAAATTCATAATATTTCAAAATAAATAAATAAATAATATTATGATAATAAAGTCGTAATTTAATGAAAATAAAGTCATATAACAGTGATGGCAGCGTACCGTCCAGCCTCCGCCGTCTGTCTCCATGTCACAGTAAACCATTATCGGCGTCCCCAGTTTCCCCTGGGGGAAGATCTCCACCTCGCCGGACGTCCTGATGCCGTTCAGCAGCTCCTGGGAGCAGTCTGTGGGGAAGGGGAACCTCAGGGTGCCTGAGGAAGAGGAAGGAGGAGGAAGAGGAACACAGGAAGAGGGACTTTAGCTCTCCATCAGTTAATCACAGTGACAGTGATGTAAGACTGAGGAAGCTGTTACCGGTGGTGAAGTCAGTGGAGATGACGTCAGTGTACCGGCCTCCTCCCTCCGCCTGCAGCTGCACAGTGTACTCTGATCCGGGGTGAAGTCTGGTCAGGTTGTAGTCAGTTACCGAGGCGTCCACAATCACTTCCTGTGAAGAAGAAGAAGCACAAAGACAAGAGACGGTGATGGTTGTTTACTAAGTTAAACCCATTTAAGGCATATTTAAAAACTAGAATTACAGTTACACGCCTCCACCAACCACTCAAGTTGCAGTATACTTTTAAAGATACTGATTTTAAAACATATTTGACTATGATTGAAAACTCAAAATTCTAAATTGACAAAAAATATTAGATTGTTTAGACATTTCAAATTTATTCCAATTGTTTAACAGACCCTGATGTTTTTTATTTTATTTTGTTTTTATAAATCTTTTCCTTTTCTTACATTTTATTTGTTGTATAATTTATTTTATTTTGATATAATTTTATATTGTAAAATATATTTGCAGAATGTTTTTGTAATGAAAAATCTGAACATGTTTATATCACTACCGTATTGATCTTTTGAAATAAAGTATGAAAAGAAAAAAACAAAATGGCTACGGCCAAATACCAAGACGGAGACGGCCGAAAACCAAGATGGTATATATAAAATATACAATATGTACTGTACATACTGTATATATATATACTTCTTATATACAGTCTATGATCATAACCACGAGGACAACATCTGTGTTTTTAAAAACATCCTGAGTGACAAAGTAGAACAAATTAATCTTCTCACCTTCATTTCTTGACCTTCGGTCTGATAGGTCAGCCTGTAGCTGCTCGCGGGATTTGAGGGTGGCTTCCATGACAACAGGGCAGTGCGAGGGCTCACGTTGTTGGCCTGAAGATCGCGTGGACCGTCGCCACCCCTCCCAGAGCCTGGAGAGGAAGAGAAGAGTTATTTCAACTGCCTCGAGGCCTGTGTGAGGTGTGTGTGTGTGTGTGTGTGTGTGTGTGTGCGTGTGCGTGCTGACCTCCAGCAGTGGTGAAGCTGGTGGACGCCGCTGAGCTCTCCACGCCGCCCAGCTGGCTGGTGATGGTGACGGTGTAGGTGGTGGATCCTTCCAGACCGCTCAGCTGCTGCTCTGCTGCGTTTCCAGACACCGTGACCCTCAACTCTGAATCTGAACACCCAGAAACCATCAGTCAACTCTTTATTATCTAGTTTAACATCATATATTATTATTATTATTATGATGGAGCTCTGCTTTCTGACCATCAGCGAGAAGGACTCACCCGTCCCAGAGCCATAAACGATAGCATATTTATCAACGGCGGCCAACGCTGGACGCCACAACAACAAAGCCTTGGTGTCGGTGAAGTTTAAGGCCCGGAGGTGTGTAGGCGGGTCGGGGACTGAGAGAGACAGAAAGATATCATCATTTATATTTATTGTGTGGATGACATCATGTAATATTTGTTTTAAGTGATATTTCACTTAAAAAACACAAGACGCCTCATATTTGTACATTTATATCATATTCTCATTGGGGTCAACAACACCAGCTCAGCTCAGCTACAACACAATAAAACAAAAAGGAAACTTACACGTCATGACGAAGTCTTTGATCGGATCGCTCTCGTCCAGCCCGAGGACGGAGAGGACGCTGACCTCGTAGGAAGAACCAGGCGAGAGCTGCGATAGGCCGACGGTGGAGTCGTCCGAGTCCACGGACACCGACACCGGCTCACCTGCAGAG
Source organism: Adelosebastes latens (assembly GCA_916700685.1). NCBI lineage: Eukaryota > Metazoa > Chordata > Actinopteri > Perciformes > Sebastidae > Adelosebastes > Adelosebastes latens. The sequence goes on from CAKAKR010065889.1 coordinate 83,868, forward strand.
ACACAACAAATACTAATGATGTTTTCACTGTTCAAGCTGAAATGTGCAGGATATTCACAATAATCTGACTCCTGTCACTGATACTCTTATGAATTGTGGCTGAACGTCGATGCGCTCCACTGTGTTCTGGTCCCAGAGGAACCAATGAGAGCTGTCTCTAGTCCGTATGAGGCTTCTCCAGTTAGCAGCAACTACGGGCCAGAAGTGGGCCGCTGTACTTGGACCAGATCTTGTCAAGAGTCTGGCAACCAGCTGTGCTGTATTTAAGCTGTTGACATTTTGGCCACCTATTAACCCTTTGATCCTCTGAGACCCGCAGACATCTTCAACACATTCTCACTCCCAACTCGTCAACTACCCCCGCTTGGTCAGTGCCCCTCGACATCGGAGACCGACTCACGGGGTACACCTCTTGCGTTACTTTTGGACGGACCAGGGACGGCGCGTCAAATTACGCTCGTTAAATGCATAGTGTCCTTTCAAAATAAACTTTCGTTTTCACAGGAAGTTAGGTTTAGGCAACACAACCACTTAGTTAGGGTTAGGAATCGGTCGTGGTTGGCGTTAACTTCTCTGACCAGCGACTCAAGGGACTAAAAACGTGACAAAATAAGTCAACGTTACTTTTAGATTCACACGGAACATGAACAGCGGTCTCCTGGTTGAAAGTCTTGTGTTCGTTTGACCCGTTCACCTCCCCTCCCTCCTGCCCTGAACGGACTCTCAAGCTGTTAATACAATGTCACTTGCTCTGACCATTGAATAACGCCGCGGGTGGGTCACATACTGTCGCTAAAGGGCGCCTCCATGCGTTGGTTTCCGATGCCGAAGGGCACCGACCAAACGGCGGGATTTGACAAGTTGGGAGTTAGAACGGGTTGACATATTCAACGCTTTGGTGTGTAGCCAAAAAAAGTAAAGCTATAATAAACTCAGAGGTGTCCTGGTAAAGAAAATAAGAGACTCTGCAGAGGAAACAACATATCAAGACACTTCATGTTATTCACTTAAGTGCCCTTCAATAAAACATGGATGTCAGCTCTCACCTTCCTCCGCGTGGGTGTAGGTGACCTTGAAACTACTGATGGAAGTCTTGGGTTTGGTCCACGACACCGTCAGAGAGTTTTCTGTCACCTCACTGAAGACGATGTCGGTCGGAGGCTCCGGGCCTGAATGGTATACGAAGAATACCATAAGAGAGGTGGATGAAAGCACAGGAAGGAAAGAAAGAAAGAAAATGACGAAATAGGAATAAGAAGAAACAGCAGGTGAAATAAAAGTAAAGATAAGTATAGTAAAGAAGGTAAAAAGAATAATTTTGGACAGACAGTGTAGCAGGTTTCATTAAAAGTGGCCACTAAAAGAGTGAAAACAGTGTGTACATTATTATTTATTCATCCACACATTTGCTATTAGTGCTCCGGTGAGTTTGTGTGTATATATGTACAGTGCAAACATATATACAGTATACAAATATATATACAGACATGATCATAACAATTAAATGCAGACGATGGATCCTGGACAGCAGCGAAGGAAAGAAGGATGATATTTAATAGTTAGCTGGTCGCTCAAACCTGAAAATAAAAGCGTGGCAGGAGTGAAGGAAGAAAAAGTTTTACAGGGTGAATGAAAACAAACACATTCAGATATTAATTCAACAGAAGATTTAAAGCGTTGGGAAATTATTTTGGAATTAATTTCGCCATATTGTGAATGATTTACTACTCTTAAAAAATAGGACAAAACTCTAAGAAGGGCTGGGTATCACGTGTCCTGGAATGCATTTAATATGTTAATATATTGTGCAACATTTCAGCCGATAAGACTGTTATCACATTATAAAATGGGCGTTATCAGCGGTTATCAGCCTCATAGACGTGGGTCAGTAGGGGCCTGCTACACCCACTAGTAGGTTTTATCATCGATTTACATGGTTGTTCACCGAAAGAAGGTATAAAAGAAGACGACAGTGACCGTAGTTATTATGACAGGAGCAGAAGAGGAAGTCAGACGCTTTAGTCAAAGCACTTTTTATTGCTAAAAAGTGAAAGTCGAGAGCGCACCTTTTGGTTGTTGACAATGTTCGCGTCATTGAACTTAACGATAATATTAAACTTGCTTGATTTTATCGGAACGTCCAGACGAGAAAAAGACTGATTTAAGACAGCTTGGACTGAGTTTTATGACCATTACACTAAACAATCGAGATCACGGGAGTGCGCTGCAACTCTAACAAAACTCTGATGATTTTATTCCGACATTGGAAATATGTCTGCGACAATGAAATCACTAGAAAAATTATTTGGTGTAAGGTCGGCGTAAACCTAAAGAAGCTGTTTTGTGTTCAAAACGTAACGTTTCATTTTAAGTTTCGCGTTCACTTTTACAATGTAGTAGGCCCAGTAGGCCCCTACTGACCAACATCTATGATGCTTATAGCGAGCGATAACGCCCATTTAATGGCCTGATAACGGTCGAATCTGGTGAACATTTACACATTTGTATTACAAAGAAGTACTAGACCCTTCTTCGTAGCACAATCTGGTCCAGTGATGTCCTTTTTGACACCCAGACCTGTTAAATGATAAAATATCCACTTTTAACTTAATTGATATGTTCTTTCATTTATTATCCTCGTTAACTCATGGGATTAAAACTTGGATGTAAGAGGTGAAGACAGACCAAACGTACAGAGACCAGACGTGGTCTTACCCTGGTTTGGGTGAGAGGTGAAGGGGTGTCAGTGAAGCTGGCTGTTAGCTTACCCTGAATGAGAGAAAACCAGAGCAGCAGTGAATGAATTGTGTTGTTATGTTGTTACTGTTGAATTCTCATTTGATGTCAACTCAGTTAAAATACTGTCTCACTGTTCTCTGTTTGCTGCCAGTCTGCAGTCCTGGAAGTCATTGATCAATGTGGCTTGTAGCTGTTTGTGTTCGTTTTTCGTATAATATGTGTGTGTTCCAAATAAAGTATAGTCAGTGGTGGAGAAAGTATTCAGATTCTTTACTTAAGTAAAAGTACTATTACCACACTGTGAAAATACTCCATTACAAGTAAAAGTCCCGTATTTTTAAATGTTACTTTAGTAAAAGTATTATCAGGAAAATGTACTTAAAGTATTAAAAGTAAAAGTACACAATGCAGGAAAAACTCAAAATGATTAAAAATAAATTAAAATAATTAAAAAGTATAAGCAGCAAATCTTCACATTTGTGAAGCTGGAACCGTGAAATAATTTTGCATTTCAAAATAATTGCCAATTCATTGGCTAACTAATTGTTTCAGCTGTACTTAAGTATACTGTTGGGCAGCTTAATCTACATCAAAATATCATATTTTACAATTTCCTCATATGTTTGGTATGCAGACATCTTATTTTTTTAAGGAACTAAAGCTGTAAAATAAATAAACATATTTCCCTCTGAGCTGTAGTGAAGTAGAAAGTGGCACAGAAAGAAAATACTAAAGTAAAGTACAAGTACCTAACATTTGTACTTGTACAGCACTTGAGTACATGTACTTTGTTACATTCCACCACTGAGTATAGTTAAGGTTTGGTGAAGTAGGCAACTAAAAAAACACGGTAAAGTTTGCTTCCTGTTTTTATTTCTGGTAACGTAGATGTAACGTAGGTGAATTGCTGCATATTTGCATTTAAGCTGCTCAATATTTGGATGGAATATTACTGAAGGCTTATTTTCCTTGAAGCAGTAAACAAATACTAAAGATCCAGCAAGTATAGAACTTTGCAAGCTATCAAAGTTATCCAACATGCTAAAGGCAACGGATGCCAATGCTATCCTACAAGCCACAACAAGCCAGCTAGTGCACAACTTAGCAGGCTAACAGTAGCCGTGTTTCCATTCAATTATCTAGCGAATTTTAAGCTAACTTTTGAAATGTCGCAAAAAAAAGTGAATTAGGTTTCCATCAACTATTTTGGAGCGAACAAACTCGGCTAGAGCGTAGTTTGGTCAGAAGTTGGCGCTATAGGCTACGCAAGGCTGTAATCCGCCAGTAAACAGAGTAGAAGAAGAGTAGAGGTTGCGAACCGAAAGTCAAAACAAATAGCCTCGGCCATCTTACCATCTATCTAAGAGAGAATCAGGAATTTGTTTCAATTGGGCAAGTTTTAAAAGTTCGTTCATTCAGCTAGCGTTGGCCATGTTTCATGTTGTCCGAAGACGAAGACAAGCAAACGTTAACGACAAACATCATGGGAATATCTGAGAAGACGCCGACAGCAGAAACAGCTGATCAGTCATGTGAGTTAAATGTTCGCTACGCCCCAAATTTATTCCTCAAGGGCGTTTCCACAATCCATTTAGCTCATCAACTCGACAAAGACAAAAAACACTTCAAGCGAGCGTAATTCTGCACGATCGAATTTTGCCGTTTTCATACATAACGTACATAAAAATATGTGAATAGAAACACGACTATTGTGAAAAACTGTCAATGCACATCTGAGTTTTGACATCAAATAACGGAGAGTGTGTGTTTATGGTTGAGAGAGTGTCGATTATTATAATGTATGACTGCCAATTCATGAATACGTCATATATTCATGGAAGCTGACGAATGAGTGCACAGACACAGCATTAACACAAAACACAACCACTTGATAGACATTTTGAACATCAAGATCCACTGAAAACAAACAAAACAGGTTACGTCATCACCGAACCAGTGATTAAACATGAAATACATGGAGGGAAACTGTAAATCGTGAGCTTACAGTATTCAAGAGCATCACAGCTCTTGAAATGAACATAGAGGAAGCATTTAGTGGGTGAGCAAACATTTCCAATCATACTTAACACGAGTTAACACGACACGACAATTAGTTAACAAATGAGTTTTGGTTTAAATCACCACGAGACGTGTGGCGCTTTAAAGATGTGTGCGTGAACAGTTTTTTTATTCTAAGGTGATGGTGAAAGGAACAAGTTTTCTGTAGAGGAATTCAACATTGACGGTAATGTTGTAGCATTGTGCAGTAACTGTTGTTCTACTGTCACAATGACTTGTACCTGTACTGATGACAAGCTTGTGCAGTCTGGACAGAAGGCCAGGACCCTTTCCAAGCAAGGTCACGGTGTACTCGGTCTGAGGAGGCAGATTCTCAAACTGGAAGGAGCGAGCTGAACCAGGAACAACTTTTTTGAAGGTTTTGTCACTTCCTGTTACGGGTTTGGTTTTTGTGCTTCTTTGGATCGGCGGACTTTGTGTAGAGACACTTTCAGGTACTCTATTTTCATCTTCACTGCCTCCATTTTCTGATTCTTTGGTTGGTTGATACTTCGCTTCCTCCTCTTCATCGCCAGAGTCTTGTTTTTCTACATGATCTTTCAAGCTTTCCTTTCGCTTTGGCCCTTCATCTTTCCCAACGTCTTTGCTTGTCACAACAAAGTTTTTGTACTTCTCTTCCGGTGAGTCCCATATGAGCGTAAATCCATCTGAGGTCCGGTTCGTCACTCCCACGTGGTCCAGAGGTTCCCTTGTGACTCCTGATGAAGGAACATTTGATCCAGTTTGAGGTTTGGAATAAGCACTTTTGATTGACTGTTTGGGTTTATTGTCAAACAGCCTTTTTGCGGTACTATTTGTTTTGTCCTCTCTCATTTTGCTCCCACTGTTGTAGCGTCTTGTCTGGGTGGGATGCGGTGCTGTCATAGTTCTTGTTGGTGGTTTCCTCTTTGGAGGTGTGACTGGTCTCGGGGCTCCGGGTCTTGAATCAGAGGAAGCTTGTTTTATAGTCGGTCTACCTCGACTTGTAGCTTTGCCAGCATTGTCTCTCTCTTTATGGGAGTTTGAATCTGGGGTGCTGGTTTCTTCTTCTTCCCCAGTTTTAGTAGTTTGGACTGGAGCACTGTCCCCCCCTTCTACTTCGTTAATCTGTGGTCTGACGGTAGCGTCATGGCCATCCATTTGAGAACTTGGAATTACCTCTGCAGTGTCTTGTTCTCCTGATTGTCTATTTTGGACTCCTTGGGTTGGCATGGGGGCATCCTGCCCTCCTGATGGGTTATCTGGGATTTCAGGGGTACTATCCTTTTCTGATTGTCTAACTTGACCTCCAAAATTAATGCCTCCATCTGGCTTTCTGGCTGGGAAAGGCTTGCGCATGGGATGTTGAGGTGGTCTCAGGTTTGTACGGGTTTTGTTTGGGGAACGTCCACCATACAGTTGCGGCCGACGATAGTAACCAAATCTTGTGGTTGGGCGATGAGAGGAAGGCACTTCACTTCCTCTGAGGGTCTGATTGAACTCAGTGGACATGCTCGTCGAGGACATTTTTGTCCCAACTTTGTCTTCATCATCCTCTCCTTTTGGCCATGTACCTTCAGCCGGATAGGATTCTTTGGAAGAAGAAGTGGCTGGCAATTCAGTGGAAGATGCCTGCTCTATTCTTGTGTCTGATGCAGGATTTAAAGGTCGAGAGGGAGGAGGAAGCAGCCTCAAATTTGGACGAGTCTGGTTCTGAAGAGGTCCAAAGTTTGGACGACGCAGGTATCCCCCCTTTGGAGGAAGACGGCGAACTGGGATTCGTCCACCTTCTGTTGGGACTTTTTTCTGGTTTTGTTCAACTACAGTGGACGCAGGTGTAGTCGCCCCATCTTGGTCTCCACTCGAATCCTTGACCGGTGCATTTACCTCAACTGAGGAAGGTTCCTCTGAAACAGAGGACGATGGTGAAAACGATAATTCACTTGTGGATGTATGTCTGGTCTCTGGCTCTCTTCGAGGAATGAGGTTCAAACGAAGATGGTGAGGAACTCTCAAATTTTGATGGGTTTTGTTCTGAAGCGGTCCAAAGTTTGGGCGTAGGCGACGTACATATCCATGTTTTGCAGGTGTGCGGTGGAAAAGAAGTACGCCACCTTTTCCCGAGGGTGGTAGTTTTTGGTCTTCAGGTGAGGTAACGTCGGCCGTACTTTTGCTGTTATCAACATCTAGTTCATTGCTTCCAACTGAATCTGATTTATCTGAGCTGGAAAGGGATGCTGATGAAGGTGACGGTGATAATAATGGTAGTGATGATGGCAATGATGGTGAGGATGAGGGTGATGACACTAACGATGTTAGTGATGATGATGGATCTGCTATTGATGAAGATTGAGCAAGTGAAGGTGATGCTAAAGAGGATGATGAATGTGATGGTGATGGAGCTGCTGATGATGAAGATGAAGCTAGTGAAGGTGATGCTAAAGAGGATGATGACTGTGATGATGATTGTGAGGTTGAGGAGGACGATGACCAGGATGAGGATGGCAACAATGGCTTGAGTCCACTCGAATCCCTCACTGGTGCATTTACCTCAACTGAGGAAGGTTCCTCTGAAGCAGATGTAGATGGTGAAAACGATAATTCACTTGTGGATGTATGTCTGGTCTCTGGCTCTCTCCTAGGGATGAGGCTCAAACGAGGAGTTGAACCGTGAGGAACTCTCAAATTTAGACGGGTTTTGTTCTGAGACAATCCCAAATTTGGGCGTAGGCGACGTACGTATCCATGTTTTGCAGGTTTACGGTGAAAAAGAGGTACGCCACCTTTTCCTGAGGGTGGTAATTTTTGGTCTTGAGGTGAGGTAACGTCAGTCGCACTTTTGCTGTTATCAACATCTAGCTCATTGCGTCCAACTGAACCTGGTTTATCTGAGCTGGAAAGGGATGTTGATGGAGTTGACGGTGATAATGATGGTAGTGATGATGGTGGTGAAGGTAAGGATGAGGGTGATGGTCCTAACAATGTTAGTGATGATGAAGGCGCTGCTGTTGAAGAAGATGGAGCAAGTGAAGGTGATGCTAAAGAGGATGATGTTCGTGATGATGATTGTGAGGTTGACGAGGACAAAGACCAGGACGAAGATGGCGACAATGGCTTCAGTCCACTTAAAATCTGCTTCCTCGTCGTTTCTGCATTAACAGAGAGGGTTGATGGTTCCGACAGGTGGACAGAAAATGTTGTGATATTCAAACTGTCAAAAGTGTCTGTCAGGAGTTTACGTAAAGGATCTGGTGAATAGTCGAGGTCCGTCGCTGCAGACGAGGGTTTCAAATCATCTGTTTCGGAGGAACCTCGATCTGAACCCGGTGTCTTTCCTACCAGCACTGTTCCATCCCCACTACACCCACCGCCTCTGCCCCGATGGGGTAATCTAATGTGTGTCACTTTAACTTTGTTCATACATTTCTTCTCTTGGCTTTGAGCAGTCCCAGTTGGCTCTGCAGACACTGGAGCAGTGTCGTTTCCTTGGCCTGCCGTGCCAACATCTGGTTGCTCTTTGGAGCCGACAGCAACAGTTGGTTCCTCGGAGCTACTTAGTCTGTTTGCATCTGAATCAGTCCCAGACATTATAGCTGGGTTCTTGTTGTCCCTCCTCTCGGTGCTTGATGCCTCCACACTCGGGTCTCTCACAGTCAAAGTTCCGTCTCCGATAGCGGGGACACCTGGTTTAGTTTTTTGGGTACTATTGGTGCCTTCTTCTTCTGCCCCACCGGGGGCTTTTTCAAAGGGCCTGGGCCAAACTTTCTCCGTCCAGGCACAACTCTGGTTGTGTTGAAACGGAAAGGGCCTGAGGCATTTGGCTTCCTGTACAATGCGGGCCTTTCAGAGTCTTTGGGCTTGGTGCCATTTATTGCCATCTTTCTGCTGACCAGAGGTTTAGTTCTTGCAGTCACAGAGGTTGTTGAGACTTTGTTAGGTCCATCGATACCTCCGACTTTTACAGCCTCGCTCCCATCCTGTTGGTCAAAGACTTGCACCTCAGCCGAGGGGTTAAAGTCTTGGTGTCTGTCGCCAACATCTCGTCCAGGTGCTAGTGTCAAAGCTGCCGTGGTAACCCTTGGTAATGTCGTTCCTAAAGACATGGAGGGAGTGAGCATTTGGATTCAGAGTTAAGGTCATCATATGCTGCTGTTGTTAACAATCCAGAAGAGCTCTAATAAAGGAAGAAAAGCAGTTTTAATATTCATTACAATACTATTCAAGAAAATCTGATAAACAGTAGTTTGTCAGTTATTATGCAAAAGCAAACAAACAACTCAGGACAGTTGGATCCATGGAGAACCTGAAAGGAGAAAATTGTTAATGTTGGACAGAAGAGTTCAACATAGTGTCACTGTTGAAAGGTAAATATCATGACAGAGTTCAGGAAAACGGAGCAGTTGAAGGAATATTTTCTTCTGAAGCTCACTATTTTTTGCTGCTGGAGAGTTGAGGCTGCACCTCACTTCATTAACTTATACTGTCTCCACAATTTAATGTGTTTTAAATGATGTGTTCTATTGAATAATGAGGTGTCTGGACACATAATGTTTCACTTAGCTGAAGCAAGTATGTTCACACCTGAAGACAACCTGAAAGAGAAACATTTGACTTGCTCACAGTGATCATATGCAGGGTTCAAGTATCCATGAATGTTGTTTGTTTTGGAGATTTTTTTCTTAAAAAAATCTTAAAACTTAAAGGATAAGTCTGGTGTTATTCTATATTTTTCTTGTTTTAATCACATAAGGGACCGTTCACATGCTGCGTCTGAAAACTCCATGCTGCTTTCATCCTTTTATCCAAGGTGCTTGGGAGGTTGCGCTCCTGTCGCGCCTGCCGTTACTAAGCAACCAAAACCTGCTCGCTGCAATGATGATGAAGTTGCGGTAATATAGCAGTTAGCCTCACCGACTAAAGTAAAAACAAAGACGGATGGAGAAATGGTTTTCCAAGCACTGTAAATCCCTCACAGTAACTTTACCGCTCGATTTGTCAGTCTGGACACGGAAGTTGTAGTACCGCCATTTGTCCACTACAAAAATTTGCTTCAAAGTTTATAAAGTTTATAAAGTTCCTGGGAGCTGTGTGAACGGCCCCTAAAAGGACCAAAACCAACAACGTCTTAGGCCGCCTCTCAACACTGTCTGACTTCCTGTCTGTAACCAGAGCTGTCTTTAATGTCATTTTGAACCCCATTGAGAAATCTGCTAAAATAAGATTCAATCGTTCAGATAAACTTTGATCCTACTCACCTGGAGTAACCTGAGTTGTTGCTGGTTTGCTCCGACTCGTGCCCTTCTCCGCCACCAGTGTGATGTCATACAAACGCCCCGCCTCCAGCTGCCGGAGTTGGGCGGAGTCTTGGCCAGCTAGGACGGTCATCTCTTGACTCCTCCCCGCTCCGTCGCTGGGCGTGACGGTCAGACGGTACCTGTCGATCTCACCCTGCGACTGCTCCCATTGGACCACCGCAGACGTGGAGGTCGTCTTGACAACTCGGAGGTTGGTGGGACCGGAGATGACTGAAGAGGAAGATAATTTACAGTTTTTGCAACCTCTATTCTGCCAGTTAGCATGTAACATGTGGGAATAGGTACACAAACATCCACTTTTTCAAGCTTAAATTCACGCTGCAGCATCACAGTTACACTCCTGCAGCTGCCACAGATATTACATCTTTCACAGGAAGGGCAGCGAGACGGAAATGTTTAAACTCTCGCTGCCAGTTTGGCGATTTGAGCCGCTCACATCGGCCAATGTGTCGATCAGAAGCACCGTTTTCTAACCAGAAATATACATTTGTAAGCATTACTGTCAACTGCAATATATTCAGGATTTCAGCACCTGCCATATTTGATGAATGTGACTTTACACAAAGCAGGTATTGATACCAATATTCTTGTATTGAAGCTGAAGCATGCTTATCAATATATTTCATTTAAAATATATTTAATGTCTTCAATTTTCCTGAAAAAGTCATAAAAACTAACCCTTGTTATTTAGGTTATTTTCGACTTTCAGGTGTTAAAGAGCTATTTTCTACTTATTTTTTCGCCTGAGAAGAAAAACACAGAATCACATTTTGTGTGTTTTTATTTAAGGAAAGGAGAAATAGCTCACGTGTCATGAATTCAGCGGAGGTCTCGGCTCCCTTCCTGCCGTTGATCTCTCCGGTGATGCTGACGGTGTAATCCTGACCGGCTGCCAGCCCCGTCTGGGTGAAGGAGGTCAGGCTGCCCTCCACCTGCACACTGATCTGCTGGTCACTCTCCTTCTGTTTGGACCAGACAACAAAACTGCATGAATCACTCTTTGAAGTCCACTGACTAAATGCTGGTAAGACGTAGACCGAGATGTGGAGGACTTCAGCGTAGTGAGACCACCACTGCAACAACATCTGTCATGAAGTATTCTTTATTCTTCCCATTAGTGTCAATAAAACAAGGAGAGGAAAAACAAGCCAAATATAAAGATCAGAAAATATGTGAAATGATTCCACATATGAAACAATAAACACCAAGTTGCCTACAATGGAAACAAAATATACAGCAACAACAACAAAAAAGTCAAAACAACTGAAAAGGTTCCAAAACAACAATAATCAAAATAACAAATATGAAATAAAATTAAAATGTAGAAGTGTGAAGGACACAGTGAAGCTACTTTGCTCCTCCAAAAAAAACAAATAAATAAATATTTTTTTTTTCTGTTAACTGTTAATAAAAAAACATTTGTTTCTTACTACCTTATTAATTTATAAAGACATACACTACAGTACTGGGTACTTTTTTCACCAAACAGTATCTGCTGCAAGACAATCTTTAAAGTTATAATACACAATACAATTTTAATTATTTTAATTATTATTATTTTATATATATTTTTTAATTTCTATTTATTTATGTTAATCTTTTTTGATCCTACTTTTTATTAATACTTTTTTATTTATTACATTTATTAAATTAATTTATTACAGCATATGTGTGTATGTATGTATATATATATTTTTTATTTTAATTAAATTAATAATTTTATATGCATGTATGTATGTATGTATATATATTTTTTAATTAAATTAATTATTGTATATGCATGTATGTATGTATGTATGTATGTATGTATATAACTATAAAAAAATATATAAAATACATAAAAAATATAAAAATATAAAATTATATTGATTAAATTAATCCATCCATCCATCTGCAACTGCTTATCCCGTTGGGGGTCGCGGGGGGGGCTGGAGCCGATCCCAGCCGACATAGGGCGAAGGCGGGGTACAAATTAATTATATATATAATTAATTGAATTATCATAATTTCATTTTATTTTTTGTTATTTTTTTCTGATCCACTTAATTTGGATTATTATTATTATTTAAGTCACCTATCCCCTCACGTGAGCACAATACTTATGTCTGTGTATAAGTGTGAAAGTATGTGACGGTATGTAAGCTATGGTACCAGTATGCTAGTAGTCCAGTGTTTGTCATGTTTTGTGTATGAGAAAAAAAAATTAAATAAAAATATTTTAGTAAAATTAAAATAAACAATATCTAACAATAAAGTTATCTACATCTATTAAATTAGCCTATTTACTGAATATACAGTAGTTAAAATAATGTTGCTCTGATCAGACACATTTATTAAATCATTAATGGAGGTTAAAACTTAAAAACAAATACATGCATTGACTATATGGACGTCTCAGAAGACCTAAAGAGTTACAGAAAGGATATTAAATAGTAGAGTTTGAACACGGTGGTACATTTGATTATGATGCAGTTTAAATGGTGAAACTGAAACTATTAAAGTGCTGCACAGAAGAGGACCAGTAGAGGGAGCGTTGTCTCCTATTTCCTCCCTCGCTGATGGCTGATAATTAACTCAACAAACTGATGGAGGGAACAAACACATTCCCACATAGTAATAATAATAATAACAATAATTAAAAAATCGCAATGTTATCATTATCATTACGGAGCATGAAGAGTCTGATCAGACTGAGTGGAAACACGGTGCTGTCTGCAGGGCATCGTGTGTGTGTTCTGTTGGTTTTTTTTTACTTTCTGGAGTTTCCAGAATCTAAATGAACTGAAGCAGAACAGAAACAATCCTGAGGGGGAAAAATTAAATGCTCTTCTTGTTTAGTTGTTGTTTTGTATGTGATTGAATGTTGACATTATAATATTCAGTGATTGCTGCAGCCAGAAGCATGAATTTAAAATCTCCTTTTCTAAAAATAAAAGTTTGACATGCTGCAGGATGATGCTCGGAGTTGTGGTTAACAATAAAGATGCTCCTCAGACTAAATCAAATGTATGTATATGTATGTATTATTATTATCAAAAAGCGTGTTTTGTGAGGTCACAGTGACCTTTGACCACCAAAATCGAATCAGTTCATCCTGAGTCTAAGTGGACGGTTGTGCCAAATTGAGATATAATAATTAATTTTTTTGTGAGATATCGCATTCACAAAAATGTCGCTGCCGAGGCATAATAAAAACCGAAGATAATGACTATAACAAATAGTCACAAGTGGCTGACTTCAACTATTTCTAACTACTAACCGAGATACAAAGTGTTATTCAGTGAGCTTTAGAAAAGCTGGTATAGGTGAGAGCGGTATCAATCTTCTCAAAAATAAGTGTACTTCCAAAATGCCGACATGATGCCTCTGTTGTTTGTATTTTATTTTATAATCGTTTTTATTATTGTTTTGGGATTTGCTGTTATTTATGTATAGCACTTAGTATGGTATACTCTTGTAAAGCAACCTTATTAAAGGTCCCATATTGTGCTCATTTTCAGGTTCATGCTTGTATTTTGTGTTTCTACTAGAACATGCTTACATGCTTTAATGTTCAAAAAACACATTATTTTTCTCATACTGTCTGCCTGAATATACCTGTATTTACCCTCTGTCTGAAACGCTACGTTTTAGTGCATTTCAACGGAATTACGTTGCTAGGCAACAGCTTGGGTCCATGTTTACTTCCTGTCAGCTGATGTCATTCACATACACTGCAACGAGAAATAAACTGGGACACATTTAGAACATTAATGTTTAAAACCATGGAATGGTTTAAATATTGTATATTTGTGACATCACAAATGGACAGAAATCCTGACGGCTTGTTCAAACACACAATTTCTGAATACGGGCTGTGTGTATTACTCCGTATATTGAGCGTTTTGATATTTTAACAGTATTTATAAAGCACTTAAACCTGCTTAATAATATAAAAGACATGAAAATCTCACTTTTTACAATATTGGAGCTTTAAGAAAAGTGCTGTATAAATAAAGTTTATTAATATTAGTATTATTACATAAATATTAAAAAAAGCAGGCCTGTTTCTGGGCTTGTCGTTTTCAGAATAAAAATCATTTTTGTTTTGTTCTACAGTCTAAATACTCAGAGATGTAAATACTTCTTGTTTATTGATTATTGCCGTGTCATTACAGACTCTGTTGTCGTGACTCTGTTGTTCAGTGAATGTAATTAATCCCATAATTCCAGTCAGGATCATTTCACGCTGCACAAAGTTACTTCTTATTAAAACTATCTGTTGGGAACTGCCCATGAATCAAAAGCTGACTCACCAGTTACGCAACTGGGGCTGGTGTTTTCTAGTGAATAGATGCCGTGTTATATAAAGTAAATGCACTACAGCCGGTGGCCATGCTGGTTGCTATGGTGGCTGCCTGGCGATGGAGGTCAGCGTCCTCGTGTCAAACAAACACTTTCATCCATTTCCATATGAATGAGGGTGACATCATTAAAACCAGGATGATGACTCGCTTTAAGACAAAGTCGAGGCTCTGTGGCGTCTCTGCGGGGCGTTCAGGGACTGTGGTTCTTTCTGGATTTGAGGAGGTCTAAGTAGGTTATTAAAGGGCGGGTCCATCCGTTTTTAAAATGGAAACGTCCACTCAGCCGTTAGCAAAAAGCAGCAATGTAGGTTACCACAGTTAGCTAATCAATAAGGTTATGAACAATGTCAACGTTAGCTGTGCTAAGTCTGGAAATAACGGAAAGGGTTGCATGTATACTCCCGTGTTCTGTGAGGTAAAATTACTGTTTTTGTGAATGGAGTCTGGTGGCTTTGAAGAGAGCGATATAGCGGCTTCAGTTCCCCGTCAGCAAGGGCTGTCTGATGGCTAAGGGGTGAAAATATTCTAAATATATCAT
>CAKAKR010065891.1:0-15547 GCA_916700685.1 Adelosebastes latens
TTTATGGCAGAAATAATCAACTGTTCGGCACAGTCGAAAAGTCGCAATGAAAGGATTAAAATAATTGTCAGATCAGCTGAGAAGTACCTTGAAGTGAATGGGTTACAATGGGAAACAGTTAGAGACATTCTTAATGAAGATACACAATCCTCTCAAACATGGGCTGGATCCTCTTAATGGTGTTAATTCTGCTACAATGGAATGCGAGAAGCTTAATAGCAAATGGACAGGAGTTTAAGAAGTATATTGATAATTTACAAAATAAACCTAATGTAATCTGTATACAAGAGACATGGTTGAAACCACAGTGGGATTTTGTTGTAAAGGGATATTCTGTAGTTAGAAGAGATAGGGAATCTGGCAATGGTGGAGGAGTTGCAACATCATACAGAATGAAATGAGTTACAAGATAATGCATGTAAACACTGAGCATGAATCAATTGTGGTTAAGGTGTGGACTGACAGAGGTGATATAGATATAATTAACTTTTATAATCCATGCGGGAAATTAAGTCAAGGTATATTAGAGGATGTAGGGGGATCATTGCAAAACAATGTAATATGGTGTGGGGATTTTAATTCACATAATTCATTGTGGGGGAGCAATAGCACAGATGGAAATGGTGTAGTTGTAGAAGAATTTATAGATGATCACTGTTTGGTGTGTATTAATAATGGGGAGGGAACACGGTATAATTGCACTCAAAACACAGAAGCAGTACTTGACCTAACATTTGTAAATAGTAATTTAGCAGGTGTAAGCACATGGAAAGTAATAAAGCATACTACAATGGGCAGCGATCACTACCCCATAGTGACTAAAGTTGGTGTAAAGATTTATTATGATAAGGGAAAGACAATTCCTAGATGGAAGTTGGAAAATGCTAATTGGGATGCTTACCAAGAGATAAGTGCAGCGAGATGTGAGGGAATTAAAGAAGATTATCAAATGGATGTTAACATATTTAATGGTGAACTAAAATAGTTAATGAAATAATTCAGTCCGCTGAGGAAACAATCCCAAAGAGTACAGGAACTAAACGTATTAAGAATGTACCCTGGTGGAATAGCGACTGTAGCAAAGCCATAAAAAACAGAAATAAAGCATTTAGGGAACTCAAAAAACTTCATTCACAGGATGCTTTGATCCAGTATAAAAGGGCACAGGCAATAGTAGGGAAAACAATAAGAACCCAAAAACGCACATTTTGGAGTCAATATATTAGCAGTATTGGAAGAGAAGTACAGCTTTCAGATGTCTGGGGCATGATCAGGAGAATGGGTGGGATCAGAAGAAGTTAGAAGTTACCAGTGATGAACAATGGGGATAAAATGGCTGTCAGCAATCTAGAAAAGGCTGAACTTCTGGCGCAAACGTTCAGGAAAGTTCACAGCTCCGACAATCTAACAGATGAGGCCAGGCGCTGTAGAAATAGATTTTTATTGGAGAATTCAAAAATATTAGAGAAAAAAGAGACATCAGAAGATCCAATAGACCTGCCTTTTAGTATGTTTGAATTGAGAAGAGCAATAACTAGTGCACGTCAGACCACACCTGGTAAAGATGGCGTATGCTATAAAATGTTAGAGCACATGGCAGATAACACTCTGGTCACTGTGTTAAGACTGTATAACAGAGTTTGGGAAACTGGCCAACTTCCTTCAGTGTGGAAACAAGCCGTAATAGTGCCTATTCTAAAACCAGGGAAAGACCCATCAGATCCATATAGTTACAGACCTATTGCCCTAACCTCTCATTTATGCAAAATTATGGAACGAATGGTTACAGAGAGATTAACCTATTTCCTGGAAAGTAAAGCTCTTTTATCTCAACATCAAAGTGGGTTCCGTAGGGGTTGCAATACTATGGACTCTGTCTTATGCTTAGAGTCAGACATCAGGAAAGCACAGACCAACAAAGAAGTAGTATTAGCTGTCTTCTTTGATGTGGAAAAAGCATATGATATGCTCTGGAAAGAAGGGTTACTCATTAAATTGAATTCATTGGGAATTGGTGGTAGAGCATATAATTGGGTGATGGACTTTTTATTTGACAGGAAAATACAGGTAAGAGT
This sequence comes from Adelosebastes latens, assembly GCA_916700685.1. Classification (NCBI taxonomy): domain Eukaryota; kingdom Metazoa; phylum Chordata; class Actinopteri; order Perciformes; family Sebastidae; genus Adelosebastes; species Adelosebastes latens. Next base: position 2,076 of record CAKAKR010065891.1, read on the forward strand.
AGATGCAGAATATTCAAATGTATATACAGTGGATAATGGAACTCCACAAGGTAGTGTATGTAGTCCGTTATTATTCAACATAATGATCAATGATATATTTTCTCAGGTTGAGCAAAATATAGGAAAGTCTATGTACGCGGATGACGGAGCTCTTTGGATAAGAGGCCGCAATGTATCATATGTTAATAAGAAAATGCAAGCTGCAATAGCTGAGGTGGAGAAATGGGCAAATAAATGGGGATTCAAGTTATCAGTAGCAAAAACACAAGTTATTTGTTTCTTAAAACGGCATAAAATCACACCCATTTCCCTAAAACTGTATGATCAACCTCTGGAGCAAGTCAAAGCTGTTAGATTTCTGGGGATTTAGTTTGATGAAAAGCTCACATGGAACATTCATTTAGATAAAATCAAGAGCAAATGTAAAAAAGTCATCAATATACTTCGTTGTTTGAAGGGACAGGAGTGGGGAGCAAGTAGAGCATCTTTACAAAATATATACTGGGCTCTCATGAGATCTGTCCTTGACTATGGGTGTGTAGCTTACATGTCAGCAGCAGAATCAAACCTCAAGAAATTAGATGTACTACAAGCTCAGGCTTTGAGAATCATTAGTGGATCATTCAGAACATCTCCGGTATCAGCAATGCAAACGGAAGTGGGAGAAATGCCCCTACGGATTAGAAGAATAAAATGAATGCTGGCATACTGGGTTAATCTTCAGGGGCATTATGAAACTCACCCTACCAAAAGTGTTTTGACAGACTGCTGGGAACATAATGAAACAAACTTCATAAGCTTTGGGTGGGTGGGTGATGCAAAGGCAGAAAACATAGGGTTATGTCAATTCCAGTATTGCTCTACAGTTTCAGTTTCCTCCATTCCTCCCTGGTTATTCCCCTTACCAAATGTTGACCTCAATATACAGCAGGAATTGAAGGAGAAGTCAAAGAAAATTCCAGCATGGCGCATAGTCCAGAACTATTTTGATCAGCACTTCTCAGACTCCGTGTTCTTATTTACAGACGGCTCCAAAGATCCTGAGACAGGGTGTGCAGGTGCAGCAGTTTATATCCCGGTGAGTGAGACCTACATCAAGAAACGAGTATCAAATTATGTGTCAGTATATACTACAGAAATATTGGCAATATTATTGGCCCTGCAGTGGATAGAGAGGGAAATAAAAAACACCGTTATTGCATCTGACAGTTTTTCAGCACTCACAAGCATAGGATCTGGTAGATCATCAGTCAGAACGGATTTAATTAATGAAATATTTCTCATTATGTATAGGATGGAAATAAAAGGCACAGGTACACGCTTCATCTGGGTTCCTGCTCATGTTGGTGTGGAGGGAAATGAGCAGGTAGACATTCTGGCCAAACAAACACTAAGAATTAAGAATATAGAATTACAAATTCCATTAAGTAAAGCTGAGGCTAAACCATTCATCAAGAACTATGCACAAAAAGTATGGCAGGAGTACTGGGATGAGCAGGAAACTGGAAGGCATATGTACAATATACAGAAACATGTTGGAGCAGGGAGAAAGGTGGGCTGGAAAAGAAGGGAAGAAAATATCATCACTCGACTGAGAATCGGACATACAGGTCTTAATCATACATTATATCGAATAGGCAAGCACCCAACTGGGAAATGTACACACTGTAACCATCCAGAAACTGTTGAACACGTACTGATACACTGCAGCAATTACACTATCCAGAGAAATCACCTTTTTCAGACATTAAGGAAGGCAAAACACCACGACTTTTCAGTGTCAGGTCTATTGGGGAATAAAGAAGATAATATATACAGTGAAATTATTCAGTTTTTAAGAAAAACTGATTAGTTCAAAGAATCTAGTGTTTTCATCATTATTTTTATTATTTTTATTTTTTTTAATTTTTATTTTGTTTCTCCACAATCTTCTGTTCCACACTCCAGTCTAGATGGTGGCGGTAATGTACCTCTAAGATGGTTTGCCAACCGATTTTACATTCCCAATCACAACAGTATCTGATCATTTTGTACACCGAAATGTAATAAAACTCAGAACTCACCCAAGATGTCCCATCATGAGCGTAAAGTTGAGTTTGTGGTTAAGCAAAATGTATTCATTAATTTATTGCAAGTACTACAGGAAATAAGCTCTCTATCTTTTCTAAATAAAGCTTCACTGATATGTAGTTTTGTAGAAACAATATTATATTTAAACAAATGGACCACCCCATTGGAAAAATGAAGTTTGGACTTGTTGATGGTTATAGAATATTAAGATAAAATACGAGAAATTAGCTCTTTAGATGATTTATGTGGCTCTTAAAAAACACGTTATTAATGATTAATAATAATTGGCAATAATAGTGATTAGTGTGCTGGATATCATGTATTCAATGTAGAGCAGAAAATGGATATTATTGTAGTCAGTAGTTTCAATAATGTATATTTATGATATTAAAATATAGAAAATTAGCTCTTTGGATGGTTTGGGTGGCTCTTAAAAGAGCCGTTGTGTTGTAGTGAGATCAGGTCGTCATTGGTTTAACCTCCAAAGCCGTACAGGGTGCGGCCCTGCCTCTTCAGAGCGTACACCACATCCATGGCGGTCACAGTCTTCCTCTTGGCGTGCTCGGTGTAGGTGACGGCATCACGGATCACGTTCTCCAGGAACACCTTGAGCACACCGCGGGTCTCTTCGTAGATCAGACCGGAGATACGCTTCACTCCGCCACGGCGAGCCAGACGGCGGATGGCGGGTTTGGTGATTCCCTGGATGTTATCACGGAGCACTTTACGGTGACGCTTGGCGCCTCCTTTACCGAGTCCCTTGCCTCCTTTTCCGCGTCCACTCATCTTGTCAGAGTCTAGTGTGTTCGGTAGAAGAAAAACTGATACAACGGAGTGGAGAGCGTCGGTATTTAAAGGCCCTTTGCGGACGTAGTTGAAGACAGCTCAGCCCGCCTTTTCCCCCCTGATCTCTTTATCAAGTTAGAGTGTAATCCAATACATTTCCGGTTAAAATGAAATCCCTTCAAAATAAAAACGAACCATTGACACTGTCAATCGTACTCGTCACTGTCTGGATTACTGTCTCTCCGTGGATTAAAATCATTACTATACTGTACCTAATAGTGTATATATACATTATTCATATACATCCAGCTGTTTATAATGTATATACTTTGTTACTTTTACCAGCACTAAATAGCAAGTATGTCTATTTATTTCAGTTGTATTCATGCTTTTATTATTATACTGGAACATATTGTTATATACACACTACATTACTGTACCATATTAAATTTGATATTCTACTGCACTATACTATGTTATTGCCATTATAACATTGCGCCGAATACTATTTCTTGTACCTCTTACTATAGATGTTTATGTCAATGTGCTTAAACAATCAAAATCTGATTGGCAGTTTATCAGTAATGTACAACATAAAAGTAAATAAAGTTAAACATATAACAATGAAAGAATATATACCAAATAATCGTCATGCTTGATCAATCTTTATAAGATAAATTTATTTCAGAGTAAAAGCGTACCATTGACACTTATTTTATATTGGTGCTATATTGTTTAAAGTTGTACCATCAAATATTAATAACAGGGTTTTCAGTCCATTTAGTTTATTAGGATTTTGGTTGTGAAAAACAACTAGCATGAGTAACTTAATTATTCATCAGGAAAGATCTCTTTAAGAGGAGTGGGTGGCTCTTAAAAGAGCCGTTGGGGTAGTTGGGACCGGTATGTAGATTTACTTCTTGGCGGCCTTCTCGGTCTTCTTGGGCAGCAGGACGGCCTGGATGTTGGGCAACACACCACCCTGAGCGATGGTCACTCCGCCCAGCAGCTTGTTCAACTCCTCGTCGTTGCGGACGGCGAGCTGCAGATGGCGGGGGATGATCCTGGTCTTCTTGTTGTCACGGGCGGCGTTTCCAGCCAGCTCCAGGATCTCAGCGGTCAGATACTCCAGCACCGCCGCCAGGTACACCGGCGCTCCGGCACCGACACGCTGGGCGTAGTTACCCTTCCTCAAATGTCTGTGGACTCGACCCACGGGGAACTGAAGTCCAGCACGGGATGAACGGCTTTTAGCCTTTGCTCTGGCTTTTCCGGTGGTTTTGCCTCGTCCAGACATCTTCAACAAGCTTGATCTGTTTACTTGTGGAAGCAGAATGTTTGAATGTCGGTGAACTCCGGCTTATATAGCAAAGAGCTTGTCGCTCATTGGTCAGGTACAGCAGACGCTCGCCCAATCAGAGAAGTCAACGTCACCTGGCAAGTACAACACTTCCGCCCTACAGTATCTTACAAACATGAATTTCTACACCAAAACATAACATACAGTCAAAAGTGCCCATGCCAGGAATGGATACAACTAGTTAGTATTATATCATATAATATAGTATATTTCATACACTGTCAGTGAAACCAAAATATCCACATATAGTTTACAGTCTTTAATGCACATTACTTTTTTTGTACATATCTGTCACTGCCAATATAAATCCTACTCACAGTACATACAGTATAGACGTATGCATGTACATATTGTACATAATCATCCATCCAGTACTTATTTATTTGCACTATTTGTATTGTTTACAACTTCCAGAACACTTGACTTGTATGTAGACATTTTATTTTATTGTTATATTCTTATTTTATTGTTGGTCATTATTGTTCCCAGCTGTTATTTATATTCTGTATAAGTACACTTAGAGAGTTGCATAAAACCGGAGTTAAATTCCACCTAATTCTGATTATAAATTCACTATAGGTAATTCTGTTTTGAACAGGAATTCGTATTTATGGAGTGTATTTATATACATACAAACAAACAAAAGTACAGTGTATTAAAATAGAGTAAAATAAAGTAGAATTTAATGGACGAATTTGAGGAAAAAAAAACTGTGAAATAATAATAATAATCAGCTAAAATAGATAATAGAATAACATACAAGCAGAAAATATACTATGAAACAAAGTAGAATTTAATGGATGAAATTTAAGAAAAAATACAGCGAAAGCACATTATTAAATATTTTTAAAATAAGTTATTAAAATAATTTGAAAAAAACATAGCTGATTAAAGCTAACCTGATCTCCTCAGTCAAAGAAGCCTGCATGTGAAGAGACGTATTAATCACATGCATCAATATGAACTAATTAATCATATCAAAGTTGTAAATCGCGAGACACTGAGCAGATCTGAGGGACCTAAATGCTAAAGAGGCCTTCATGACCTCTCAGCAAACATTCAAAATGATTTAATCAATAATAGCAGCTGAAATCATTGTATGTAAATTGGATTTCCAGTGACTTTGAACTAGTATTCATTGTCTCATTAAGATATTTGTAGGAAACATGTAATTTAAAGTGTTAAACTTGTCATAAACATGTGCCTGCAATATGAACAAGATGAGTCACTATTAAATAAGAAGTACTCAGATCCTTTACTTAAGTAGAAGTACTAATACCACACTGCAAAAAGTAAAATATGTAAGTATAACCAGGAATTTGTACTTGAATATTATATCATTAGATTATTATTATTATTATTCATGCATTAATGTAAAAGCAGGATTTTACTGTGGTAGTTGGTTGAGGTGGACTAATAAGTATTTTCATTATGGATTAATCTGCTGATCATTTCCTCTATTAATCAATTAATTGATTGGTTTGTAATGATAATGTAAATAGTGGGAAATGGCATCACACACTCTCAAAAGTCTAACTAGTTACTAAAGCTGTCAAATAAATGTAGTGCAGTAAAAAGTACAATATTTCCCTCTGAGATATGGTGGAGTAGAAGTATAAAGAACAGTACCTGAGTAAATGTACTTAATTACTTTTAATCAGTGTTGAAATGTCAGTGACACAATCAGCGTAGTTTTTGAAACAAGTTAAAGTTTCCTAAAATAGGCAAAAAAGGTATTTCAATCACATTATTTATTTATGAATTCATTAATGTATTTTTAAATGATGTACATATTGACTGTTTGATGGTGTTTTTGTAAATCCCTTTTCAATTTGAAGTATTTATTGACAGATTAATATTTCATTTGTAAATTCTTCTCATAATTCATAATTTTATTGTCCATTAAAATGTCAAATAATGAAACACATTTATTGGTACCTGTTTTTATTCTACAATTAATAAATTAATTTCTAAACACATTTATTATTGCCTATTTTTTTATTGTAAAATTATTTATTAAACAATTAAATGCTCTATTACTATTTACGTGACTCTTGTGGTCCTCCATACGTGGTGGCAATACACATTGTACAGTTTATTTGTTTTTATTAATTATATTCTTTTTCGTCTGAATCTTTACTCTGATTTCAGTTCTCCTATAAAAGGTCTTTTTGGCCTTTTTCTCCCACTGGGCAGGTAGTTCATATCGGGATAGTCTATATTTATAATCAGTTATTTTGAGGACAACCATGTTGATCGATTATTATATCCTATTCAACTGAAACTATATTATATTTTACACATCACAACCCTCATTTTATAAACTTTTACTACCAGTTTACCTTCTCATTGTGCATATACATTTACTAAATTCCTGTTGCCATTACAGTTCATTCACTTTGCAATTACCGTACAGCTATTTTTAGCACAAAATATTGAATATTTCAGAGTAGTTCTATATTCTGCACTTTTATGTAATATAGTCTCACTTGTACTTGCAACGCATGTTGATTTTGTACTTTAAAAGAGCCTGAGATCCAAGAATATCATTGCCACTGATTGTAATTATTGCATATGACAATAAATAACTTATTAAATTGGGCCCACACTTGTTATAAAACATCAGGAAAAGTGCTCTTTTTGCAGATTTGGGTGGCTCTTAAAAGAGCCGTTTGGTTGTTTAGCAAACTTTAGTACGTTTACTTCTTCGCTGTTTTCTTGGCTGCGGTCTTCGCTGTTTTCTTGGCTGCGGTCTTCTTCGCTGGTTTCTTAGCTACAAGCTTCTTCGCTGGCTTGGCAGCCTTGGCTTTGACAGCCTTCTTCGGGGTAGCTAGCTTCTTGTTGGCTGTAGCTGCCTTCTTCACCACTTCCTTCTTCACCACCTCCTTCTTCTTCGGGCTCTTGGCCGCCGGTTTCTTGATTGGCGTTTTCTTCACCTTCTTGGATGTTGCCGCTGCCGGCTTCTTGGCGGCGGGCTTCTTCGCTGCCAGCTTCTTGGCGGCGGGCTTATTGGCGACCTTACTGGGCTTTACAGCGGGTTTGTCCAGCTTGAAGGATCCGCACGCCCCGGTTCCCTTGATCTGCACGACGTGCTTCTTCTCCATCATTTTCAGAATAACGCGTTTAAAGGCTTTTCCCTCGTAGCCTTCAGCGGCCAGAATCTTCTTTAGAGCCACGGCAGACAGACCTCTGCGGTCCTTACAGCCGATCAACGCATTCGTGATGAGCTCAGCGGCGCCAGGACCGGACTTGGTTGGCTTGGCGACTCTCTTCCTTGTTGCTTTCACCGGGGTGGCCGGTGCGGCGGCTGGAGCGGTTTCTGCCATTGTGCGGTATCAAGTTGATCCTCTCGACTAGTCTGATGTGACTGATGAAGTCTCCCAGCAAAGAGAGGAACTTAAACACACCATGAGAACCGGGGAGACTCAACCCAGCCTGCCGCTCACCGGTGCAGCAGGAATACTGTGCCACTTGTGTTTTCTCTGTACCGATAAAAGTATAAAATACACATCTGGAGGAAGTACTAAAGTCTAAAATTGAATCGAACTGATAGCGAATGAGTTTCTCTTCACATAAAAGTCAAATGAACCCTAATACTTTTCTGCATTTTGTTTGGAAAGCGTTTAAACGTCTCCTATCTGTCGTTGTGTGAGGCTCTGCTGCGTGTCTTTTCCTCGTGATTTCTCTCCTAAATGCTTTAAAATACACCACAAACCCACTCAAAAGACTTTAACAGCGAGAAGAGATGTTTGTTCAGAGACCCAATGTGAAAACACTCAACTCTTGCGAATATTTATTTATTAAACAGAGGTTATTTTGGTATCTGCAAAACACACTCCTATTGAGATAGGTCACTGGCTGAGTTCTACTTCCTGAAACAAGGTGTGTCCTTTATGTAGCACATTGTTCTTTTTAATATTAATACAACCATCTTTTTATATGATATAGTTATTACAATCTGAAATGTGTTAGACAGTTAGATCTAACACTGTTAGGACACAGAGGCTCCTATACAGCCCCCAACTTCCTCAGGAGACAGATGAGCTCCCACAAGCTGTCAACACTAGACATCATTTATTGAGCTCTAGTCTTGTTCATTGACTTTTGTATAATATCAGAGAAACTAATTAAGATGAATTAGAAACAGACACCTGAACAGAGGCTCAGAAATGTCCATCCACTCATACTCAACATATTTAAGTACATGACATTACATTTGTGACGATTACAACATTACATTTCTGAAGGAAATTGAGTCCAAAACTACAGAAGCCTATCAGTGTAAGCAAATAATGTACAATGGAAACAATTCAGATTAATTTATTATGCTGTAAATACAATCAATTGCCAGTTTGTGAGCTACACAAAGTAATGTGGTGTAATTACAACAGTCTATAAGGTGTGAATAATATTAATACTAATAATAACACGACACAATCCAACACCTCACTGTTACACCTCAACAGTTTTAACACAAACTGATCATTAGAACCTTGATGAAGATTTATTGCAAGGTAATAAATAAAATAAAATACATTAATTGTAATCATTTTGTAAATTACTTTTAGGAAGTTGTACCTTGTGGACATGGCGGTGGATATTATACTATGTAGTTTGGCACCATAACATGTTTTATATTACATATTAGAATTATCATTATTAATCATCTTTTATTAGCATAATTCAATCTCACAAACTTGGCACGTCTTTGGCCTTCAGGTGAATTTGGCACAATAACAGACAACCGTGTGAGTATCTTCCTTATAAATATAATTTAGCCTTCCTTTTTATTTCTTCTATTAGTGCTATTTTTCTATTCTTTATTGTATTGTGTTGTTTTTATTCTATTCTAATTTAAATATTTGAATATCTGTTTATAATCCTGTATTGGATGAAGTTATATTTAGGCTTTTATCCGTAGCTCCAGTCACTCATATGTGCTGCAGTGTACAAACTCTGACTGGGATGGATGTGCGGAGTCAGCACTTTTATTATTACTGCCACTATGTCACTTAAATATGGAGGACAGAACCTGCCAAGATAAAAAATAAATAAATAGATGACTCGATAAATAAATATGTCACTAAATGTAGCAAAACTAATATTATAAATTAGTATAGCCATTATTTTATTGATAGAATGTGACATAAATTGATTTCTCTGTTTTTATTTGCTTCTTTATTTATTTAACTTTGTATTAATTCCCTTATTTATATACTCTATTGTTTAATTTTCCCTTATATTTATGTATGTATTTATTTTTATAATTGTTTTAATTAATGTATTTATTTTTCCATTTATTCATGAATAAAAAAGAAATGCAAAAAGAAATAAATAAAAAAGAAATACAAAATAAATACATAAAAAAGAAATGCAAAATAAATACATAAATACAAAATAAATACATCAATTTAAAAATCGTATAGTCATCAGTCAGTGAGGTTTGTTGATAAAAACAAAATCTATAATCATGATTATTTTATTCCCCCTATTGTTTCTTTATAATTGACGACGTTGGTATCATGTGGTATCTCTGGGTCGAATTGGACATCTAGTGGCTGAATGTTATCAATGTTGTCAATAGCACCTTTAATTACATTTTAGATATAGCTGACCAAAGGTAGTGCTCCTAACTGTAAGACAGTGCATCGTCATATTTAATCATTATCAGATATTGTGCTGCAGTCTACGTAGGCCAGAGTTGTGTCAATTACTGTATGTCATACTTTTTTTTTTATCTTTGTGATTACATTGTTCTTTTTTAACATTTTACTTTTCACAAATCAACAAGAGCACAAACAAAATGTCATTGTTTTACATGACAAAAACAAGCATCTGTAGTGATATAATGATGTCATTATATTTATTTTGGGGGATTATTTAACAGGGATAGTGAACTTTAATAAACATTGCTGTAAACGCGCCAGCTTTTTTGCCTTCTCCAGCTGTAGTAGTTATTTGAAATCTCTCGGATTTTAAAACAAATGGCAATATTTTATTTACAAAATGTTAAGGAACCTGAAACACATTTCAATAATCTCTAAAGTCTTAAAGCTGAAGTAGGCGAGATTGGAAAAAATATGATTAAAAAAATGTATCGTGACATGGATAGCAGCCCACTGGACTATTTCTCTGAAATAGAGGAATTTGTGCAGTGGTGTAACAACAACCATCTTGAGTTGAATGTGAGGAAGACAGAGGAGATGGTGTTTGACCCAAAGATGGTGGGTGACCTCAGGCCTGTGGTTATCAAAAACACATCTATCACACAGGTCTGTTCATACAGGTATTTAGGGGTCCACATCGACAACACTCTCAGCTGGAAACTACATGTTGGAAACCTCTGCTCCAAACTTCAACAGCTGATGTACTTTTTACGCAGACTCAGGTTCTATGCAGTGGAGCAGAAGATCATGTTACTTTTCTACCGGGCTGTCTTGGAAAGTATCGTAAGATATGGCATCACGGCCTGGTACGGTAACCTGACTGTGCAATTGAGGTCACAGATTTCTCGCCTGGGACAGACTGCCATGAAGATTATGGGGGTCAAAAACCACCCTACCCTCCAGATGCTTTATGAGCAGTCTGTCATCAGACAGGCACAGAAAATTGTGTCAGACCCAACTCACATTTTACATCAGGAGTACCAACTTTTACCTTCCGGCTGGAGATGTAGAGTCCCACGGTGCAGATTGAACCGTTACAAACATTAATTCTTGCCGATGTCTATTAAACTCCTCAACAACTCGTAACATAAAGCTATCATAATGACAGTGCAATATGGTTAGACAGTGCAATATGTTAAATAGGGACAGTGCAATATGTTAAATTGGGACAGTGCAATATGTTGTATCTGTGTAATATTGGACTATTGTCTGTGCAATATGGGCAAGACGGTAGACGGTGCAGTGCACTACCTTGGTGCAATACCTGCCATGGTGTGTGTGATAGTGTGTGTGATAGTATGTGCCATTACGTACGTGGACTGTGTAGGTGTTGAAACGTCTGTTGTCTGATGTGGAATTGTGTATTGTTGTTGTTGATGCTGTTTTAATTTAGTGTTTGTAACTGCAGTTGGACGGAGACCAGGAAAAATTTCCCCACGGGGACAATAAAAGTATATCTTATCTTATCTTAAAAAAATCATGGGCCCCTGTGTCCTCCGGTGCTCCTAATGGTATCTGCGAGATTTCACAGACCGGAGGACAACAAGCAGTCAGAGCTGATCTGAGGTCTGCTGTCCAGCTGCTGTCTATGAGCCGGCTGTCAATCATTCGCGAACTCCGACCAAACTGTCAAACTAGGCAGCGCTGATCAAATATGAATCAATATTATGTAACGTTAATGCCTATTTAATGTTTTCAGAATCCTCTTGTAGTGCACGGTTTTGCTGTAAAATGAGAAAGTTAGTGCATCGCCGCCATTGTAAAATCTGTTGAAGCAACGCCAAGTTCCGGTCACATGACTGCAGCACAGCCAATAGGAACTCTCGCTCTCTCAATATAATGTCCTGTGATTGGTCAAAGTCTCCCGTCACGGGCTACAATTTCCAAGGCCTGAAAACAGAGCCATGAGGAGGGGCAGAAGTCTAGTTTTCTCTCAGAACACTTGAATTACAATATGCTGAAAGGTTATTATGGAATTTTTGCCCAATGATGCCAAAAATATACTGCCTACTGAAGCTTTAAATACAGAACAACATTCACATTTAACTTTTTCCACATGTTCTGATACAAATGTAAATGCTAGTCTTGTTTTGTATTGTATTTGTATAAATCCTTAGTCTACTATAAAAAGCTGCACACTCCATTATATGTGCCAAATATGTCTTTATGTATGCCTTTATGACAATATTTAAGTCATTTCACTGCCGTTCGGACCAGAACTTTATGTTTTTATTACATATTAAGTATGTTTATCTGTATTTTTTATTGTTAGTACCTCGAGGCGTTAGGAATTTACAAAACAAAAGATGCGCGGGTCAGTTGAATTTTCAAATTTCTCTCCTCCAATAGCTGAGCTACTATATCACGTGCATACATTGGACCAATCAGCGTTGCCGGCGCGCCGGCTCTGGCTATATAAACAGAGGCTGTCGCTGTTGCAGTACAACTACTTTTCTTGAGTAAAGACAAGCAGACACTCACCAACAATGGCAAGAACCAAGCAGACCGCTCGTAAGTCCACCGGAGGCAAAGCCCCCAGAAAGCAGCTGGCCACCAAGGCCGCTCGTAAGAGCGCCCCGGCCACCGGCGGCGTGAAGAAGCCTCACCGTTACAGGCCCGGTACCGTGGCCCTGAGAGAGATCCGTCGCTACCAGAAGTCCACCGAGCTGCTGATCCGCAAGCTGCCCTTCCAGCGCCTGGTGAGGGAGATCGCCCAGGACTTCAAGACCGACCTGCGCTTCCAGAGCTCCGCCGTCATGGCTCTGCAGGAGTCCAGCGAGGCTTACCTGGTCGGCCTGTTCGAGGACACCAACCTGTGCGCCATCCACGCCAAGAGGGTCACCATCATGCCCAAGGACATCCAGCTGGCCCGCCGTATCCGCGGAGAGCGGGCTTAAACTGACCTGAGACCAGCCACACCTGACCACAGTTAACAACACAACGGCTCTTTTAAGAGCCACACATATTTCTCTAAGAGCTGTGACCTTAAGTATTCTACTGCAATGCGTGGTCCCTTCGGCATGGATTTGAGTAATAAATGTTGTTTTCTACTGAATAACAGTATTGGGAAAAAATATTATTCTACTGTAATGCGTGGTTCATCGTCAAAATCACTGATTATACTCAATTTCCCATAATATAGGAAACCAAAGGCACCCGTTCAATTACTCTTTCCCCCCTTAGTTTTTATGTGATATTAAGTTTCAATTCGGCGTGGGTTTGAGTAATTAAATACCTTACTTTAGTGTGCTGTTTACCATGTATTCTGTGGAAAGAGGGCAGGATGGCATTAGCTGTTCTGTTTAGTTCTCAACAGAAACAAGTTTTTTCTTCCATCATGTGTGCTGTATACCCTTTATATTATGTTTTTACGACATTTGTTACTCTAAATAGAGGTATTGATGTTTTAATTTGGACATTATCAACTTTTTCATATATATTTATAGTGCCTTTATTATATACATGCTCAATTACGGAGGTACAAACGAATACAAAGACAATGGAAAACAGTTACGTTACATAATGCCAGAGTTAGTGTAATATGATTATTATATTAATTTAATAACGTAAAGGCCTTAATGGATTTTTTA